>PVJN01040445.1:0-19264 GCA_004026805.1 Lasiurus borealis
TTTTTTTTTTTTTTTTCCAGAGCCTCTGAGGAATTCTGCTAGGTGTGGGCAGCACCTCAAAGCTCCTCGGAAAACAAAGAGCTGCACAGACTCTTCCAAATCCCAAACAAGGCGCTTGTTATAAGCAGCCTCAGCCCAGGTGCCAGCGTCTCGTGGCACCGGATTATAAGAGGTATCAATGCATTTGCCCCAAGGAGCTGGGCCCTGACCCTCCATTCTCACTGCTGGGAATCGGGGGCCATCCCCACACTCCTCGTGGGGGTTGGGGTCCTGTGTATTTTCCTGTGAGATCTACAAAGCCCAGCCCAGCCCCTCGGGCCGCCCCTGCCTGCGCCTGGCACAGTGCGCTCTGCCCCCCGCGTCTCCCCACACAACCCCACCAAGACCAGGGTGTACCCACCACTCAGCTGCAGTTTGTTCTTGATTCTCTCGAGAAATAACTCTTGGCTCTTTGCTCCTGCGCGTTGGGAGAGCTTCCTAGAGAAAGAGAGATGCAGGGTGTCGCCCAGGCTCCCAGGCTTCTGGTGCGATTATAAATATAAGAAGCAACAGCTGCTGGGGCCGCAGTCACCGTGGCTGTGACCTGGGAGCACTCGCGGAAGCCACATCGCACTCTGCCCCAGTCAGAAGGCCTGGCTGCTCTGAGGCACTTGGTGTCCTGTTTTGTCTCTCTCGGTGGCTATGTGCTTTTTAACATTCACCCGACACTCATGTTCAGGAGGTATTCCCACGGTGGATCATACTGACACCCAGGGCTGTGGCTGAGGCGCATGCATTTCTAATAATTAAACACCGAGGCTCCCCAAAGGAAAACCGCTGACCCAGAAATGAAGACGAGCACAGTGGGAAAATTGTTTAAAAAGCACACCTTTTCCAAATCTGCTTGTCCATTTTGTAACAGTCCTTCATGTCTTTCATGTCCATTGTATCTACTCAGGAGTTCTGTTGCCCAGATTTTTTATTTTTAAATATATTTTATTGTTTTTTTACAGAGAGGAAGGGAGAGAGAGAGATACATCGATGAGAGAGAAACATCGATCAGCTGCCTCCTGCACACCCCCTACTGGGAATGTGCCCACAACCAAGGTAAGTACCCTTGACTGGAATGGAACCTGGGACCTTTCAGTCAGCAGGCCAACTCTCTATCCACTGAGCCAAACCAGTTTTGGCTTTTTTTTTTTTAATATATTTTATTGATTTTTTTTTACAGAGAGGAAGGGAGAGGGATAGAGAGCCAGAAACATCGATGAGAGAGAGACATAGATCAGCCGCCTCCTGCACGCCCCCTACTGGGTATGTGCCCGCAACCAGGATAGATGCCTCTGACCGGAATCGAACCTGGGACCTTTCAGTCCGCAGACCTATGCTCTATCCACTGAGCCAAACCGGTTTCGGCTTTTCTTTTTTTTAAGGAGGAAAAGAGTAACCTATGAGGGAAGACAAAAGTCAATATCTGTATGCCAGTAGTAATTGGTAGGAATGTCACAATTTGGAGACACAGGTATCATGCCTCAATAACCGAAATAACTTAAAAAGCGTTTTCTACGCTGCAAAAACGTGGGGAGGGTGCCACCCCGAAGCTGGAGAAAGACCGTCAAACACTCTCAGCGACTTGGAATTGGCCTCTGCACACAGCGTGAAGCTGGGTGGATGACACGGTGTATTTCACCAAGTCTGCCTGGCTCTCGTGGTTGAGGACGAGTTGCCATGCAAAGTGAAAGGAGAAGGCGGGGCGATGGGGGAGGGAGAGTTCTCCCTATGCTGCGAGCTCTTCCATGAAGGAGGCACCTCTTGCTGGTTTAGGTTGGCAGAAGCAGATGCTGCCGATTCTCCTGCCGCCCCCATGCAACGCTCCCATAAGATCAAGCCACTTCCTGGCGAGGCCTCACGCTCTCATCTCATATTTACAACAAGACCCTTGGGACTGACTAGACAAAGCCAAATTTCCGAATGAATGAAAGCGTAGTCAATGAATGTCCTTCCTTTTCCACGTGGCTGGCAGGATTTGGGCAGTGGTGAAGCAAGTCAATATTACTTGCCCCTGGTTAAACAGGAAAACAAGCTTTCCAGCCCCTCTGTGCGGGAAGTGAGGCCTCTTGGGTTGACAATAAGTAGGTCTACCCATGAGTATCACCATCTGAAGACTATAATTCTTTAATACATTTTTAAAAATATATTTTATTGATTTTTCACAGAGAGGGAGAGGGATAGAAAGTTAGAAACATCAATGAGAGAGAGACATTGACCAGCCGCCTCCTGCTCGCCCCCTACTGGGGATGCGCCCGAAACCAATGTACATGACCTTGACTGGAATCAAACCTGGGACCCTTCAGTCCACAGGCTGATGCTCTATCCACTGAGCCAAACTGGTTTCGGCTGAAGACTATAATTCTTGCCTCCACCAGTGGGTGAGTTGAGTAGCTGAGCCAGCGCTCTATGATGCCTTGGCAACACTCAGGGTCTTCATTCAAACATCTGCAGGGGGCCTTGTATGTTCAGGCTAGTAACCAGAGCACATACCAAGAGGCCTCAAGTCCTGTTTCTACACCAGGGAAGGTAACAGGCTCATATGCTCAAGTGGGATTTTTCCTTACGATGGCCCAGCTGGTTGCCATGGTGGCCACAGGCCCAGTATAGAGCCAGCCAGGTTGCCTGATGGACCCGAGGCCGGGCCTCTCCAGCCTCAATGTCTTTGCTCACTACTGTAAGCAGTACAGAATTACTGAGAGCGGGGAGACCCGGGGTATCCTCCGCTCCACACGCGCAGAATCCCTCAACCTGCCTGAGTCATAGTTTCTTCATCTATAAAAATCAGGTAAAAAAACCCCAAACACCCTGCTTCCGCATTGGGATGGGGGTGGGAAAGTGTTTTTAATAACTATCAGCACTGTGTGACTACACAGATCTGGACCCATCACTTGAATAGATCCTGTAATTTAATACATTCTGGTCTCTGCATGAGCACTTGCCATAACATTTCCCACAAAGATAAATACTGAGGGCAGAAGGTGAGAGAGACTCATTACCAGAGTCTTGAATATCCATCTTTTTGCCTCTCTCTTAACCTAAAAGGGGCCCGTGCTTGCGTCCCCAGGTAGTGAGATGAGTGTGCATCCCCTGGCACAGTTCTGTCTGATACAGCAGAGACCTGACCTTATGGAGTGAATTAGTGTAGCTTCTTACATTTTTTTTTTCTATCGGCCACAAATATGTCTGCCCCTGGCACAAAGATATAAAATTACATGCTTTCAGCCCTTCTGGTGTTTTTGTTTTGTTTGGTTTTACTGCTTATATTTAGGTGCAACTTAACATTGTCACATTGTGTGACCTATTTTCTATCTCTATGGGGTAGGTTGTCGGGGCGGGGCACAGCTCAAAAGAAAAGTGTTTGCATTGCTTAAATAACATGATCTGGCCATGAACTACTATGAGGCTGAAGCATGCCTTCAGATGCCATGAATAATTTCTTAACAATCAGGTCATAATTTATAAATCCACAGGAATATTTTCCTTCCAGAAATACTCAAGGGGAAAAATTTTAATGTTGTTTTTCAAATGTTCTGAAGAATACTCATCCAAGAGGGCTATTTTAAGTTTGTCACTTTAAAGTACAAATTTGAGTGTGTCTAGAAAAATCAATGGCCTTATTTTATTCTCATACATCATGCACTTATCTCTCTTTGGTTAATATAGCAGGGTTTATATTCAAATTATTCAACAATTGGTACCGTATTATCCACTAGGCCCGTGGTTGGCAAACTGCGTCTCGAGAGCCATATGCAGCTTTTTGGCTCCTTGAGTGTGGCTCTTCCACAAAATACCATGGCCTGGGCAAGTCTATTTTGAAGAAGTGGCGCTAGATGAAGTTTAAGTTTTAAAAATTTGGCTCTCAAAAGAAATTTCAATCGTTGTACTGTTGATATTTGGCTCTGTTGACTAATGAGTTTGCCGACCACTGCACTAGGCAGAAGAGACTGGCTTATTTGTGATGTCAGAGCAGTGATATAGGCAAAATGATCCACATGCCTTGAGTGGTTTGGGACATTAAAACCCTATGATTACAGGGTTTCTTCCTTTGAGAACTCTTGATCTCACCATAGACTACATGGTAAACTCGGATGAACTGGGGGAAGGACAAGATCATTCAGGCAACAAAAAGAACTCTTGCCCCTCCATCCAGAGAAAACACAACCGGGGGGCTTAGGATCTCTTCCAATGTTAAAGATTCGTTTAAGTTTATTACTCCACCCATAATGGCATTTTGCAATAACAGCTACGGTCCTGCTTTTCATAATGGCGACACAAAGGTGACTGACTGCTCACTCGTAGATACCGCCACCTAATGTAAGTGAAGTCACTAAGCCATTTAGCCAAAACCCACGGTTTTGCTTCTATTCCTCTAAGAAATTACTTTTGGGTGAACTTCATTTAATGGCTCTACTTGCATTTTGTGCTGTTTCAGATCACCGCTCTTCACAATTAACCAGTTGGCTCCACACTTGTTATTTTGAAAGAAAGTCTACTGCTCTATAAGGACACATGCAATACCTTAATTAATAAAGAAATAAAAAAAAAATCACCTAGACTTAAAAAAAAAAGAAAGAGAAAAAGAAAAAGAAAAAGAAAGAGAAAAAGAAAAAGAAAAAGAAGAAGAAAAAGAAAAAGAAAAAGAAAGTCTACTGCTCTATTCCTGATCTCGAGCTCAGGCTCTCCTTTGCCTAGTGACACGCCATGTGGCCCAATAGCGCCCCCTTATGCTCGGCCAAAAGAACAGACTCATCTCTTTGGTGTGTCCTATTCCAGACATTTCTGAGTTCTAAGAATCTATTTTCCCATCCACTATTTGGTTCTTTTTTTGGGCTTCATTTCAGGTACTTCCTTTAGCTGGATTCAGTCTGGAAGTAAGAAGTTTAGAGGCTATTTCAACACAGGAGGGTGACCAGAATTAGAACAATAATATTACAGCCTTAGCTATAACAACAACCAAAATGCTCTTCATCCCTGTTGCTTTTTATCTTTGTTGTAAAGTCAACATCAAATAAAAAAGGACTTATCCATAATCTCTAAATAATAGTCTCGTAGATGAATGTATGTATTCCCTCAATTTTGTATCTCTATCAATTGCATTTATTTGTTCATCTTCTAGAATATGAGTTCCTCAAGGGTAAGGTCTGTGTTTCATTGATTTTTATGCCTAACACAGGGCCTGGTATATCATATGAATGACAAATATAGGTGTATGTGTGTAAGAAAGCAAGAGATTCAAGTCACGGTGATACTCACTTGTAATGGTTACATGTCTCTTAAAGTTCTAAGATGTTATTACCAACAGGCTTTGTCCTGAGATCTGTTAGTGTCCTTTCAGGATTAGAAACCCTGGTTATCTCATAGCATGGCTACCTCCTTTATGCAAATGTCAGCCAGACCTAGGCATTCCAGAAGCAGCCCTAGCCTTTATTATTATCCTAAGAGCCACATGGAGACTATAAAAAAAACAATTAGATTTATACTACAGAAAAAAAAAGTTACCTTGTTGGACCACTTTAAAATCCAATCCATGTGTCCCAGAGGGATTCATTAACTGTTCATGGCTACAGAAGAGATTTCTGGGTGCCAGACCACGCCTTCTGCAGAGTCACAGTTTTACTCTCTTCTTGGACCAGCAATTATTAATCACTCAGCTTGGTCTTACCTTACTCAGGATCTCCATAAAGCTGCCTTATAGTAAACAATTCTTAACATTACCTACAATGCTTTCTCCTGAATTATTTTATGATCTTTGTACCCAAATGTCTGTTGTTTTAAAAAATTTATTTAGAATGTTCTGATTCTCTAGAGTTCAGATTTTTGTGCAGATTTTAAAATTTGCACTGAACTCCAAGGCCTGAAATCCATAACCTTAAGGTTCTTTCCATCTTGTCTCTCTGGATTTTTATCGCACTATAATGCTGTTTGAATAGAGTAAGAAGCATGCATTGACTGGGATTGAGTGGCTGTGTAGACTGCTGTCTAGTTAGATAATGTCACACTGTTGGGCAGTGTCATGTCTACACTTAGTCAAAGTCAGATCAAAACTCGTCTATACTTTTCAGCAAAGAGAAAACTTCTCTGCTCCTTTTCTCTTCTTTTAACCATTAAATACATTACAAATACCAAAGAATATGTCCCAACCTAACAATAATTATTGCATTAAGGGGAATTCCATATAATTAAAAGGGAAAAGTAGACTGCAAACTAAAGATTTTACACACACACACACACAACATATCTATCTATCTATCTATCTATCTATCTATCTATCTATCTATCTACACACCCACCCACCCACCCATCCATCCATCCATCCATCCATCCATCTGGGAGGATAACTCTTGAAAGCTGCCTAAGTCAATTTTTTTTTAACTCCACTCAATTTCATGAATTATTTAAAAACAAAACAGAGGGCTTGACAGATAGAAAAAAGTGGGTAAATATTTGACAATGGTTGCACAAATACTTTTACGCTGTAAGATCTTCATAGCTACCAATTAATTGCATTAGGTGAACACCTCTCTTTGTAAATGCATAGACCCACATGGCCAATTTGGAAATGTTTTATACTAATAATTAGCACTCCCTTGAAATATCAGAATCCCACATGAATGGCTTAAAAGATTTATCAAGTTCTCTTGACCCATGTGACTTTATAGGGCCCACCTGGATAATTTAGGCTGCCATCCCCAGGCGGGGCTGACCAGTAGAACTCTCAATGATGGAAACGCTCTACATCTGCACCGTCCAATGTAGGAGCCACAAGCCACATGTGGCGAGGCTACTATTCTGGAAGACATGGCTCCATAAAAAGGTCATAAAAACAAAATCTATAACACGAGAGAACACGTTTAAAGGCATTTCTAAAAGCCTTACAAAGGTTTGCTCCCCACCTGGGGACAGTTTGTTCATTTCTCTTCTGCCTTCCTTTATTGTGATCATTTTTGAGTTTTGTAGTTTTAAGGATGTAAATGCTACTCCATCTGCCAATTCTTTGCTCTCGTGGTTCTTAAACTTGGCTGTGCATCAGCATCACCCCCCGAGATGAGATTCAGCAAGTTTGGGAGGAGACTGGGCATCTGTGTTTTTTAAGCTCCATGGATGATTCTGATCTGCAGCCAGGCTTGGGAACGACTGCTTTACACCAGAGATCCCAAACCGGCAGCCCCTGGGCCAAGTACACCCTCAAAACATATGGTCATTCCACACTGTGTTTTAAAATGTTTTGAATTAGTTGCCAACTTCTACAAATTATAATTTTTTATCTAAAAAAAAAGTGGAATAGAGTAAAGGCTGCCCCCTTTGGATAGAAAGCATAAATTTTGTGATTCAACACTACGTACCCACCAGGACAGCTCCCAATAGGCATTGAGTTTGAGACCCCTTCCTTACTCCATATCTATGGAATACTTGCCTTAACAGGCAGTACTTCCTTTACATCTATGCTCTTGCTGGCTGGAGCACCAACTACTTTAGCCACGGGCTGCCTGTAATCATCTTGGCAGGCTCAAGAATATTCTCCTACAATCATGTAAAACCCCTGAATAAATATAGTGGGAGATTCAGTAAAGACCGAGGCCAATCTTGTTCAGGGACACATCGTTAAATTCAGAAAAAATATTGTCTTATTTTTTTATATTTTATACCTCAAACTCTCTCACCTGATGCACCATAAGGCCAGCCAACAAGACTGCCAGGGAGGGTATTTTTGATATGGATTTTAATCTCTAGTTTGAAAAAAGCTTTTTATAACTCTCATTCTTTACCCAGCTTTCCTTCCAATACTAGTATATTTGTATTCAGCCATGGTTCTCAACAAGAAAAACAGTTGATTAGCTCTGACCAATTAACTCAGTTGGTTAGAACATTGTCCTGATATGCCAAGGTGGCAGGTTCAATCCCTGGTCAGGGCATATAAAAGAATTAATCAATGAATGCACAAGTAAGTGGAACAACAAATCGATGTTTCTCTCTCCTTCTTCTGTAAAAATCAATCAATAAAAAAAAATAAAAAAAAATAGTTGAACATATTTGTTTGCCTTTTCTCTTTTGAGAATCCTCTATAATGAATGAAAGTGTATAAACCCAAATGATGAGATGAAATGGAAGAGGGCCATCAATTAGTTGATGAAAACCAGATAGAGGAGTGCTAATTGATTTAGAAAGGCAGAGGAAGGCATAACTTTGGAGTATTTGTGGAAACAATAGATCTTCCCAGAAAAAAACATATGTATGTCAAACACATTGCCATCAGTTTTAGGGATTTCACAGGCCTCTGAATCCCACCCACTGATTCCCAGTAGAAGAAAGCATCAATGTGAAATAAGACATACTACTTGATAAATACTTATACGTACTGGATACAATGCACCAAAATGTCACTTTCAAGGGACAAATACTATGATTCAAGTCAAATTCTATGATTAGGCTTTATTATCACAAGGCACACCTTTAGGCTTTAAGTAAAATGCAAGGAACACATAGTCTCTCTCCCAGGCTCATGTTAAACTAAGTGTCATCTAGAGCTTACTAGATTTCTCAGCACACAATAAATCTGTGGCATTTGAATTTTTACAGAGATCTTCAGAGACATCCATGAAGAGCTGAGACACTTTCTGAAATTGCACCCATGCACACATTGCAAACAATCCCTGAGGCTTTAGCCTGGTCAGTCCCACTAATTCAGGGCTATTTTGCTCCTGTTCTTTTCCCCTGAGTGGCAGTTGGTGCTGTCATGGAGATGATGAATTAGGATTCACCCTAAGGCATGAAACATGAAACAATCTTCCTTTCTAACCGGAAATGCCTGCATCTATTTCTATATCTGACAGGTATCAGAGGTAAAGTGAAGAAGTTTGTTGTTGTCTTTTCCCAAGATGACTTGCAGTTTTCTGTTCCAGCCACTTTCAATCATTGAGAATGTTTAGACTTTTCAGATATCTCGATTTCCCTCCAAGTAACGCAACAGGTATTGCTTGGAATCTCCCTGTGCTCATCTTTCTCCTTTTGCTGTCTGTGGCTGTCCTCTCCACCTGCGCTGGGCCCTGGCAGGCTGGCCACTGTGCACTGCTTCTCCCAGGCTCCCCTGACAACTGGCTCCCAGTAGCCAAGGGGATGGGAAGGTGGGAGAAGAAAGGAATATTGGGTTATTTTTTCTCTCTCTTCCTTCCCGTTTTGCTAAGTCTCAGTAAGTTGTTGCATTCTTCTACAGCGAGAGGTTCTGCTGATGGCCCTCAATTCTTTTGGGCTTCAGGAATTCTATTTCTCCTCGTGTTCCTCTTGTCATTGGTGTGGTAATGGCTGCCTGCTATTGCTTGCCTGGGTATGCCTCGCTATCCTTTGTTCATTCCTTATCTATAGCTCTGAAGGAATTCCTTAATTAAAGTCCTATCTCTGAAATAAGTGGAAGTGAAATCAACTTCCTGCTGAGACCAGGGCTGACATACTTCATCTGTCTTCTTCTCAAACAGGTAAGATTGATGGATGAGGCAGAAAGGAGAGAGGAGAAAATGCTTGAAGAAGAGAAAGAAACAATATGGTTTTTAAAGACGAGACTTAACCGGATAGTAGAGAGAATAAAACCCATCAAAAGTGCACATCTTTGCAATTAATCCCCTAGTAGGATGTCACTAACCTACTTTTCAACTTTGCTTTTAACAAAAAGCAGTCTTGATGAACATTTCACTAATTTCCATCTTTTGTTTATTCATTTCAAAGGAAAAATGGAACTTATTTATTAAGCATATTGTATGTGCTCTTAACTCTTAATTCTTAAGATGTTATTAATCCCACTTTAGACAAGAGAAAACTGAGGTTCTGAGACATTGAATAATTTGATCCAAATCATATAGCTAGCAGGTAATAAAGCACAAATGATTTCATATCGATATTGCTTTCTTACATTATTGCAAAGTATTTCTTTTTGTTTACTTTTTATTTTTTAAATATATTTTATTGATTTTTTACAGAGAGAAAGGGAAAGGGATAGAGAGTTAGAAACATTGATCAGCTGCCTCCTGCATGCTCCCTTCTGGGGATGTGTCCGCAACCAAGGTATATGCCCTTGACCAGAATAGAACCTGGGACCTTTCAGTCCGCAGGCCAACACTCTGTCCACTGAGTCAAACCAGTTTGGGCTTGACTATAATCTTTTTTTTTTTTAATTAAATCTTTATTATTCAGATTATTACATTTGTTTCCCCCCCCCCTCCATATCTCCCCTCCATACGGTTCCTACCCTTCCCTCTACCCTTACCTCCCTCCCGTTGACCTCATCCATAGGTGTATGATTTTTGTCCAGTCTCTCCCTGTACACCCCCTCACTCCTTTCCCCCTGAGAATTATCAGTCCACACCCTTTCTGTGCTCCGGATTCTATTATATTCACCAGTTTATTCTGTTGATCAAATTTTTAATTCACTGAATTTTTAGATTCACTTGTTGATAGATATGTATTTGTTGTTCATAATTTTCTTTTACCTTTTTTTTCTTCCTCTTCTAAAAGAGTATCTTTCAGCATTTCATTAATACTGGTTTGGAGTTGATGAACTCCTTTAGCTTTTTCTTATCTGTGAAGCTCTTTATCTGCCCTTCAATTCTGAATGATAGCTTTGCTGGATAGAGTATTCTTGGTTGTAGGTTCTTGCTATTCATCACGTTGAATATTTCTTGCCACTCCAGTCTGGCCTGCATTGTTTCTGTTGAGAAATCAGCTGACAGTCATATGGGTGCTCCCTTGTAGGTAATGAACTGTTTTTCTCTTGCTGCTTTTAATATTCTCTCTTTGTCTTTTGCTCTTGGTATTTTAATTCTGATGTGCTTGACGTAGTCCTCTTTGGATTCCTTTTATATGGGGTTCTGTGTGCTTCCTGGACTTGTAAGTCTATTTCTTTTACTAGATGTGGGAAGTTTTCAGTCATTATTTCTTGAAATAGGTTTTCAGTATCTTGCTCTCTCTCTTCTTCTGGCACCCCCACAATTCTGATGTTGGTACGCTTGAAGCTGTCCCAGAGTCTCCTTACATTATGTTCACATTTTTGGATTCTTTTCTCTTCTTGCTTTTCCAGTTGAGTGTTTTCTGGTTCTTTATATTTCAAATTTTTGACTTGATTCTTGCCTTTCTCTAGTCTGCTGTTAGGTCTCTGTATAATATTTTTTATTTCAGTCAGTGTATGTTTAATTTCTAGTTGGTCCTTTTTCATCTCCTCTTGGGTCTCACTAACTTTATCCAACTTTTCTAGGATATTCTTGAAAAATCTTATAAGCGTGGTTTTGAACTCTATATCCAGTTGTTTGTTTTCCTCCATTTCTTTTGTTTGTGATCCCTTCCCTTGTCTCTGCATTTTCACTATGCCGGGAGAACTTCTGTGTTGGATTCAACCTTATTATACCAGACTTGCAAAACTGCAAAAGCCTCTCTGTTGAGCTTGGGATGGGTGGAGTCTCAGGGCTTAACTGACTGCCTTGCCTTCCAGTCGGCCCTGCCCTCCATGGTCCCTGAGTCTCACATGACTGGGTAATCGCTGGAGCGGTCTTTGTGTGTGCACACACTCTCTCGCAGTGTCTCTAGACTACTGCCTTTCCACCTCCCCTGCATTCTGGGACCATATGAGTCTGGGTCCCCAGGGTTTTGCCTGAAACTGGGGTTTAGTAGAGTTAGAAGTGGCACAGTTGGGAGGGTCTGTCTCCCACCCACTCATAAAAGCTAGTGGCACAATCAGCAGACAGTCCTCTGCGTGCAGTGCCGTGTGCATCACCAGACTTCTGATCTTTTGCGACTCCCCTAAATTTCTGTGCACTTCTCCCTTTTCACAGTCCAAAGTCCCCCCATATGAGTTTTGGCTGGATCTGGGGTTTAGTGTCCCATGCCTTTGAGAGTCTCTGCTCCCTCCCGCCAGAGAAAGCCAGCCAGGTTCTCTGGCACCTGCTCTCTCCACAGGCACGTCTCTGTATCTCAGCTTTTTGCAGCTCCTCTGGGTCTCTGTGAGCCCCTCTCTTTCCTTCTAGTTGTAGAATTTCCACTCAGCCAGCTTTTCTGTGGTTCTGGATGATGTCTGTTCTGTCTTTTAGTTGTAGTTTTGAAATTGTTGTGTGAGTCAGCAGTGTAGGTGTTTACCTATGCCACCATCTTGGGTTGTTCCTTGACTATAATCTTTTTTTTTTAAATATATTTTAATGATTTTTTACAGAGAGGAAGGGAGAGGGATAGAAAGTCAGAAACATCGATGAGAGAGAGACATCGATCAGCCGCCTCCTGCAAGCAAGGCACATGCCCCCGACCGGAATCGTACCTGGGACCCTTCAGTCTGCAAGCCGACTCTCTATCCACTGAGCCAAACTGGTCTTGGCCCTTGACTATAATCTTAAAATACTTTTGACCCTTTGCAAAAAGAGCTTATTGTGCCTACATATTTTCCATTAAAAACAGTTGATCCACACTTGTTCACTTTTTTGTATATCTATTGAGACTTCTCTATGTTCATAGTTAATGAATGAAAAATATGTAAGTGCAGTTGATGAAAACTAGATAGATGAGTGTTCATTGATTTAGGAAAGCAAAGAGGGGCACAGCAGAAAGGGCTCCCAGAGGAAAATTTGGTCAGGAAGCAAGGAAGATAATTGACTGACAGCGCTCTAGAGAACTTTGGAACCAAAGATTGACCACATCACTGGGGAGCAAGAATGAGAAATAGGGCTGAAACAGAGCTGATAGAGAACCAAATATCTGTGATCCTTAATGATGTTTATATTTTTAAATGAGGCACTGAAAAGGTGATTGGGAAGTTTGGGTCTGTTATCAGGGTTTATAGTTTTGTCTACTTTGTGTATGCTGATCAAGAAGAAAGATTGATATTTTTTCCTCCTGTCTCCAGCCCAACTCACATTTTCTTTGAGAATAACTATACCACATAGGCAAAAAATTAGAGGTTTCTCCCTGGAGAAAAGGAATGGCTTATATAATAGATCTCTACATTCCATAACATGAATTTAATAATAAGTCCATAATCTTGCTCCCAGGCTCATGTTAAACTAAGTGTCATATGTAACTTAGTAGATTCATGTAACTCAAAACTGGAAACACTCCAAATGGTCCCACAAGATAATTGTTAGGTAAATATCAGTATGTTCAGTTGATAGATACTACTGAGAAAAAGGAGAGAAAAAAGAAAAAGAAACCAACTACTGATTATTTAACCCAATTCAAAAAATTAAATGGTTGATTGTCTCAGAGGTAGTAGAAATACTTGGAAGGACCTAAGCAAATTTTCTAGGGTTAGGAGAATGATCTGTAGCTTGAGAAGGGTAAGTGGCATATGCATGTCAAGACTCACTAAAGTAGGCCTGGCCAGGTAGCTCAGTTGGTTAGAGCATCTTCCTGATCTGTGAAGATGTAGGGTTCAATCTCAGGTTAGAGTACATACAAGGAGCAACCAATGAATGTATCAATAACTGGAAAAACTAATTGATGTTTCTCTATCTAAAGTCAATAAGTAAAAATTTTTAAAAGACTTACAAATTAAACACTGATGATCTGTACTTTTCACGGTATATAAGGTAAAAGAAAAGGATAAGATTTCATTCTCAATCATGACAAGTTCTCAGCAATTTAAAGATAGAAGATAACTTCCTTAATCTGATGAGTCAAATATCTTTCTCATGGGTAGGTAGGTGAGAAGAGATCAGCTAAAAAACTTGTATGCATATATATGCATATCCTATGGATACAGACAATTGTGTGGTGAAGGCCTGGGTCAGGGGTCAGGGTAAGCTAGAAGGGATCAATGGGGAAAAGGGGGACATATGTATTACTTTGAACAATAAATATTTTTTAAAAGTTTATAGAAAACATCCCAACTTTAGAGAAACTAAGATGGCAGCATCGGTAAACACTTAAACTGTTGCCTCGCACAACAATTTCAAAACTACAACTAAAAGACAAAACGGCCATCATCCAGAACCACAGAAAAGTTGTCTGAGTGGAAATTTTGCAACTAGAAGAAAAGAGAACAGCACATTGAGACTCAGAGGAGCTGCAAAAGGCTGAGGTAGGGAGAGGTGAGATCGGAGAGGATTGACTACTGAGTGCACAGCTGGCTTTCTCAAGCAGGAAGGAGACAGAAGCCCCAGACTGCACTGAACTCCAGTTTTGGGTGAAACTCTAGAGACCCAGACTCATTTGGGGGGGAATCTGGACTGTCAGGAAAAGAGAAAAGCACACTGAGACTCAGAGGAGCTGTGGAAGGCAGAGGTCTGGAGGCAGGATTGACTGCTGAGTGTGCGGCTGGCTTTCTCAAGTAGGAGGGAGACAAAAGCTCCTGACTGAGCGGAACTCCAGTTTCGGGCGAACCCAGACTCATTCAGGGAGAAACTGGACTGTCTGGCAGTGGGCGAAACTTGAGGGCTGCTTTCTCTCAGAGGTGCTTGCAGTGATTACCACGGGAATAATGAGACACAGGGGCCTCATAGGGCAGGGATGACAGGAAGCCAAGGCTGTCTGCTCTACCCTGAGACTCGTGCGCACGCCCTCCCCCCCAATCCAAGATGAGCACAGAGGCTTTTGCAATTTTGCAAGTCTCCTCTCATAAGGGTGTCTCCAGCACAGAATTCTCTCAATGTAAACACAGCTTATCCTCATAGTCAATTGGCCTGGAGGTCAATTCCATCCAGTGATACCAACAATAATCATGGCTTAACTACAACAAGGCTGTGCACACAGTTTACAAAGGGGTGCACCAAGAGTGTCCACTTCAGGTAACTGGGGAGGCTGAGCCACTGGGTCCTATAGGACACCTAGCACACAATGCTACTCTACCAACTCAGGGAAGCAGAGAAATGGGGAGACAAAGAAACAGATCACAAACGAAAGAAATGGAGGAAAGCAAAAGATTGAATATAGAGTTAAAAACCATGGTTATAAGGTTTTTCAAGAATTTCCTAGAAAAGATGAATAAATTTAGTGAGATCCAAGAGGAGATGAAAAGGGACCAACCAGAGATTAAGCATACACTGACTGAAATAAAAAATATTATATAGAGATCTAACAGCAGACTAAAGGACCGCAAGAATCAAGTAAAAAATTTGAAATACAAAGAAGCCAAAAATACTCAACCAGAAAACCAAAAAGAAAAAAGAATCCAACAATATGAAGATATAATAAGGAGCCTATGGGACAACCTCAAGCATACCAGCATCCAAATTATGGGGGTGCCAGAAGAAGAGAGAAAGCAAGATACTGAAAACCTATTTGAAGAAATAATGACTGAAAACTTACCCCACCCAGTGAAAGAAATAGACTTACAAGTCCAGGAAGTGCACAGAACCCCCCCCCCCCCAAAAAAAAAAAGGAATCCAAAGAGGATCACACCAAAACACATCATAATTAAAATGCCAAAGAGAGTATTAAAAGCAGCAAGAGAAAAACAGTTACCTACAAGGGAGCACCCATATGACTGTCAGCTGGTTTCTCAACAGAAACTATGCAGGCCAGATGGGAGTAGCAAGAAATATTCCAAGTGATGAATAGCAAGAACCAAGATTATTCTACCCAGCAAAGCTATCATTCAGAATTGAAGGGCAGATAAAGAGCTTCACGATAAGAAAAAGCTAAAGGAATTCATCACCACCAAACCAGTATTATATGAAATGCTGAAAGGTATTCTTTAAGAAGAGGAAGAAGAAGAAAAAGGTAAAGATAAAAATTATGAACAACAAATACATGTCTATCAATAAGTGAATCTAAAAATCAAGTGAATAAAAAATCTGATGAACAGAGTAAACTGCTGAATATAATAGAATCAGGGACATAGAGAGGGAGTGGACTGACAATTCTCAGGGGGGGAAAGTGGTGTTGGGGGTGCGGGAAGAGCCTGGACAAAACTCGTATACCTATGGATGAGGCCAGTGAGGGAGAGGAGGTAAGGGTAGCTGGGTGGAGGGATGCTATGCGGGAGAAAAAAGAGGAACAATTGTAATAATCTGTAATCAAGATTTATTAAATTAAAAAAAAGAAAACATCACAACTTTAATGACAAAATTTAGAAACATTTTTATCAAAGGCAGCTAAAATACAGGGACATCTGCTAATATCTGTATTGGTCAATATTATATTCACCATTGTGATAAGACAAAAGAATGTAGATACAGCAAAACTTTCACTATATACCTTTTATTATTTCATGAAAAATGTGAATGTAATACCTATTCCCAAATTAAATAAAAATAACATAAAAAATAAATGTTGCTGAGTTAGCGTAGGAAAAAAATTGAACTATAATAATCTGAAATGAACATAATTCTTTTTTGATAACATTATATATTAAAAAAAAAAACACCAAGAATACCTACAGACAGTTTATTCGATCTCTTCTGTTTATAAGAACACCCATTCTCTCAGATTAGGGCCCCACTCTTATGACCTCATTTAACTTTAATTATCTCCCTAGGGCTTTACCTCCAAATACACACACGTTGAGGGTTAGGGCTTCAAAATATGCATTTTGTGAGGACACAATTCAGATTCACAAATTATCTTTTATCTTTTATATAACACCATCCCAAAACTTATTCTCTTAATGCAACAATAATCCAATATTTCTCATGATTTTATGGATTGGCCAGGTGGCTCTTCTACTTTATGTAGTGTTGGCAAAAGTTTTGCTAATTTTTTTTCACTAGCACAAAAGACGACTTGCCATCCTTCCAAATTTCAATAGTAGTTTCCTCACTGCTTTTGCAGCGTCCACTAAACAGTGTCCTTGCTGCCCTTCCAGCCTCTATGTGCTAGCCAGTCCCACAGTCATGCCACATGTATTAGGTTTTTATGATGGAGCACCTCATTTTTGGGGTACCATTTCCTCTTTCATCTAGTCTTTATTAGAATAAAACTCCCCAAAGTTTAGTGGCTTAAATCCACAAGAATTCATCATTTCACGTAATTCTGGGTTGCCCGAGCCATTCTCTGCTGCTTTCACCTAAGCTCATACAGGCAGGTGCATCCAGCTGGCAGGTCAACTGTCTGGGGCCCAGCGTGGCTGGCACGGCTGGGTTTCTCTTTCCATATGCTGGGCTTCCTTATGCTGTGGTGGTCTGGAGGCAGCAGGCCAAGAGAATGAAGGCAGAAACTATAGCACATTAATCGTCTCAAACTCTGGATCTTGCAAGACATCATTTCGGCTGCATTCTACCAGATAAAGCAAAGAGCAAAGCCAGCCCAGATATAAGAGGTCAGAACGCAGACTCAACCCCTGGATAGAGGTAAATTGCTCCATAAAGCTGCTTGGATTGGTGATACATCTTATTTCTGCGGTATAGAGTGTGGACCTCACATGAATTGTTCCTCCCATTGCTGTTACCATGGTAGAGGAGCTGCAAAGACTCTGTGGTCATATTTAATTTATGCCATGTTCCTTGGTAGAAAAACCCAATATCAAAGATTCTTCCAAATTAGTCCCCACAGTCAATACCAGCAGGGTATTTCAGGAGGATGAGGTGTTCCTAAATTTCCCATGGAGGAGCATGGGACTCAGAATCACCAACACAATTTTGAGGAAGGACTGGTCCTCACAGTTATCAGGATTTATTAGGAAACCATGGTAACAGCAATTCCAGGAACAATTCATGTGAGGTCCACACTCTGTACGGTAGAAATGGGATGTGTCACAAACCCAAGCAGCTTTATGGATCAATTTACCTTTATGGTTTCAAAGTTAAAATATACAAATATAAGGTTGTGGAAAGCCGTTTTCCGCAGTTTTATTGAGCAACAATTGACATACACCATATGTATTATATATCTCAATATATATACATTTTTTATATTGGAAAATGTTTACCCTGTAGCCTTAGCTAACACCTCTCTCCTGTCACACAATTACCATTTCTTTGTTTTGTGGCAAGAACAATTAAGACCTACTCTCCTGGTAACTCTCAAGTATATAGTACAGTGTTGTTAACTGTAATCACCGTACTGTACACTAGATCCCAGAACTTACCCATCTTATACCTGGAAGTTTGTGCTCTTTGACCAACATCTGCCCCTTTACCCCACGCCCCAGTCCCTGGCAACCACCGCTCTAGTCTCTGCTTCCATGAGTTTGGCTTTTTAGTGCCTCACGAAGTATTTGTCGTTCCCTACCTGACTTACGTCACTTAGCATACTGCCAGGAAAAGAAATGTGAATGTATGCATCTCTATTGAGCTCTAGCATCTAGTACCCTAATAGATACAGCCTTTTGCTTTTGGTGAGTTAAAAACTTTGTGTGTCAACAATAAAGAATTATTAAAAACAAACAAAGCAACAACAATAAAAAAACACGATGTGTGTATGATTTCTGCCTTAATATTTTTAAGAATATAGAAAATGTTTATTTTCTTTTTTATTGAATTATTGGGGTGAGATTGGTTAACAAGATTATGTAAGTTTCAGGTGAACAATTTGATAATGCATCATCTGTGTATTGTATTGTGTTTATCAGCACAAATCTAATCTCCTTCTGTAACCCCCCACCCCTTACCTTTTTCTTTCTTTTTTAAAATATATTTTATTGATTTCAGAGAGGAAGGAAGAGAAAAAGAGAGATAGAAATAGAAACGATGAGAGAGACTCATTAATTGGCTGCCTCCTACATGCCTCCACTGGGGATCAAGCCTGCAACCCAGGGATGTGCCCTGATCGGGAATTGAACTGGGTTCATAGGTCGACCCTCAACCACTGAGCAACAATGGTCAGGCCCCCCTTAAACCTCTTCTACTTCCAAGAATTTGTACTTGATGACAGTTTTAAACAGAGTAGGTACTAATGATGTGTATTTGGAACTGAAGGTTGTTTGGAGTTCCACAACCTGTTAGAGTGAGAATGGCCAATGTCTTAAACTCAAGAAGGAATGAAATGCCAACAGGCAGTGCAACTATTTGTCTAAATCTAAAAAGAAACGTCTTACGAGCAGATTCCTGCGCACACACACACACACACACACATACAGGAAAAAGCCAGCTATGTTGTGGGAAAGCATAAATTGCAGAAAACCAGAAGTCAATGGAAGAAAAACTACTGGTTTACTTAGAGGGAGAGAAGGCTTCCCCTGGGCAGTTACTTGGTGAAGGCCGCCACCACCGCCCACAGAACCTCGTTGGCGCTGGCCTTCACGCACTCCACCTCGGGATCCAAGTCGAGGAGCTGCCGCACTCTCTTGGTGGCTAAATCATACTGCTCGTCCAGCAGGGGAGCAAAGGCATTC
>PVJN01040446.1:0-19262 GCA_004026805.1 Lasiurus borealis
GAAGTGAATACCAAGTATCTTCTAAACACATTTAGCAGTGGGGAAGGTGACTGTCCTGGGGAGAGAGTATTATTGGGGTGAGTTTGTGAGAAACCCGGCTAAGGGTTAACTGCCTCAAAGGCTAATTCTTTATGGAGAATTATGGACACAAAGCTGAAAGGATCCCTGAGGATGTCTGCATCCATCCTTCCCTCTCCCAGCCTACCAGGGAGCCGTAATCCAAACAATTCTAGATAAATAGGTCTCGTCTTTGTTTTAAGGAAATCTCCAGGGTCTCGGATTTCAAAATTGCCCTCACTCACACATTCCATATATTTTCCCCAACTTTCATAAATCTCTCTTTTTATTAAAGTAAATCTAACTTTCCCATATGAGTACGGGGTTTGGAGAACTATGACACAAGCCTTCTCTATTTCCCCGAAGTTTCCACACACCCAAAGGAAAATGTGTACTGGGGATCTTGCTGTACCTAGAGGTCAAGGGATTCCTTGCCCACCATCCTTACCTACACATGGAAGCTCTCACAGACAGACAGACAGACAGGACAGATGCACAGAGGCCGTCTGGGATCAGCCTTCACCCTAATATAAATTCTGGGATTTTTTTTTTTCCAAAACCAACCCTGCTACCTCCAAAGTGTTATCTTTGTAGCACAGAGCATAGTTTCATGTTCGCGTGTGGTACTTATTCAATACACAGACCCCAGGGTTTCTTTCCAGGATTACTGGAACAGAATTTATAGGAACTGAGTCCTGGTGGCCACAATTTTAACAAACTCTCCCAGATTCAATGCAATTTCAGTCAAAATCCAGGCAGGCTTTTCATGTATGTAGAAACCCACAATCTGAATCTAAAATACATATGGAAATCTAAAAAACCTGGAAAACCCTCCCTCCATGAAAGACAAGAACCAAGTTAAAAAATGTACACTAGCTGATTTCAAAGTTAATAATAAAGTTACGGTAACTCAGACTGATATCAGCATAAAGATGAACTTATAACTAATGGAAAAGAAATGAGAGTCCAGAGAAAGAGCCATACATAAGTTATCAATGTTCAAGGAAAAAAAAAACACAGACAATTAATGAGTAAAAGATAATCTTTTCAACAAACTTTATCAAAACAATTAGTCATAAATAAAACAATGAGCCTACATACAAAACCACACAACATGGAAAACTTAAGTTACATGAGATATTAGATGTAAATGTCAGTTCAAGTTACAAAAACTTTAGAACAGAGGTCGCCAACCCGTGGTCCGTGCGGTCCAAAAGGTTGGCGACCGCGACTTTAGAAGACATAGAGAAGCAAACATTCATGACAGGAATTTGGTGAAAATTTCTTAAATAGACCCAAAAAGCACAAGCTTTAAACAACTTTTAAATGTCAAGTTGGACTTCATCAAAATTGAAATCCTTTGCACTTTAGAAGATACTATTATAAAAACGAAAGAGCAAGCCACAAGCTAGTAGAGAATGATTGCAAAAACACATGTCTGAGAGCCAGCTAATGTCCAGAAGGTACACAGTTCAAGGACGGAGTTGGTGACCATTTGCCTTTTTTGTACATCTTCTTACCCGCCCCCCCCCTCTGAAATCAGAATGCTTGCTCTTTTGACAAACTATGCCCCCTTATTATAAAGGTCAGAGTATATTCCAAATTATATAAGTCATTATATGGCAGGAATGAGGAGGAAGGAATCCATTCAACAGATACTGTAAAGGAATTTTAAAAAACATACAGAGCTTTAACATGACTATATGAATAGCAAGAGAGAAACCCAGTGTTTTCAGATTCAGGGTGGGGGAAAGCTGATGCTAAGAATGGAAGTGGGGACCTTGGAGGGGACTCTATGTAAAAGAAGGCTGAGCTGGGATTTGAAACACGTCACACTGGCAGAGTTAGCACAACCTGTCCGAGAGTAGCTGGAAACAGAGAACACGGGTAGGGACCAGTTACCCTCAGTGCTGCTCCTCCATGTGGCTTCTATTACACTTAGAGCAGTGGTCACCAACAGAGCGCTCTGTGATGCTGGAAATATTTTACATCTATATTGTGGCCGTCGCTAGTGACACATGGCTACGGAGCACTGGAAATGTGGGGGGCTAGTAAATCAGCTGACCTTATTTAACAAGGGAGTTAGCATTTCAGTAGCCACGTGTGGCTACCATATTGAACGGCACCGGTTTAGAGAACCACTGCCCATCCTAGGAAATTCAGATAAACCTATCTCTTTCATTTTTCTTTCACTTATTTATTGAATGAATATTAATTGAATACCTGCTCTCCTTTGTTTTTATTGTTGAAATGCTACCATTAACCACAAGCAAGGTCCCTGCCCTCATGGAGTTTAAGATCCACTCAGTCCCACTGATCACCAAATCCTAAATATAGGCTCAAGTGAAACGTCATCCAATTTTCCCCACTTCCTCCCTGCTAGTTTTAAGACAGCCTCAAGATCCTTCAAGTCATCTAGACATAATGATCTAAGCATGCTGATTCTGTTTTCGATTTTTGCTGTGTCTGATACCATGGGAAGTAAATAAAAGTTGCTTTACAATGTTATGTTGGTGTCAGGTTAGATGCTCTAAAACTAAAACATTAGGGTCATTGGTTTATCTACTAGAATTATGAACTGCTCAAGGCATTGTTTCATATGATGCCTCCCGCTTTTTATTTTTCATTGCCAAAGGTGTGCTGAGAGTAAATACTGGTTAAAATACACCGCATATTTTGATCTAGGCATCTTGCTGTTCACGCTGATGAATGTCTGTGTACCATATGTCTATATATCGCTTATCTGTGTCTATATTGTTGTTCTATGTACTTCCATGATCTATATCAACCCAAGTAATTTTATCCAGGTTACAAAGCCATCTCACTGAGAGAGAAAAATTGAAGTGGCCCAACTATTTGAACACTTGGTAAGACCATCCATTCTATCTGAAGTTGTAGGCAATCATATGGACTTGTGCATCCCTCTCCCTCCCCACTCCCCCCCGCCCCCCACCCCACCCACCCACCCCCCGTCGCTGCAAAACACACGGCATAGCTTCTGAACTGTTTCTCAGTAAAAAATGTTCCTCATAGCCTTCATGATCAGATTGAAACGTTTCATTAGCAAAGCAGCTTCGAGTCAAGAGTGGGGAGGAAAAAGAAACTTGTCCAAGATTTTATCTCGCGATTGTAAATCCACCCAGGACTGTAAATTTGTCAGAGAAAACCAGCGAATGATGCTGAGAAAAACCAAGCATGTTTATGAAGGAAACGCCAACCCCATACAAGTGTCAAAAGGATAGGAAATCAGCGCCTGGGACGTCTTGAGACTGTCAGAGAGGCACGCTTGGGCCTGGGCTCTGCCTCGCTGGGACACCCAAAGGAACTGTTAGAGCTTGGAGCCGCAGAGTTCGGCACCGCAGATGTAACCAAGGTGATTTTCCGCAGGCTTCTTGGTTATCGCTATTTAAAGGTGGTGAAACGCTGCTATTCCCAGTGCCCCCGTAAAAGACGGAGTAATGAAATCTAATTTGGGAGAACTGCTAACTTCTAGCAGAGCCGGCAAGAATGGCACGAGGGACTTTATTTTTACACTTGTCCTGAAAACCAACCTGGTAGAGAAAGAACTTGTTACAATGGAGAGGAATGGGATGTATGTGTGTATATAAACATAGTTTATCCAAATGTGTTGCCAGAAAAAGCACCGCTTGGCTGATGTGTCTCGGTGGTCGAGTGATGACCCATGAACCAAGGGGTTGCTGGTTCGATTCCAGTGAGAGCACATGCCCAGGTTATGGGCTCGATCCTGCAGGAAGGGGCATGCAGGAGGCAGCCGATCAATGTTTCTCTCTCATCAATGTTTCTGTCTCTCTCTCCCTCTCCCTTCCTCTCTCTCTAAAAATCAGAAACAACTTTTTGTTTTTTTAAAAAAACAGCGCAATGTTCCACTGCTGTGAATTAAGTGAATTAGCTTGCCATATGGCTACGTGTACAATACATTATCCAGCATTTGGCTGTGCTTTTAGTAACACCGGGAACAAACTAAGGAAGAGCTCCAGTCATCTGGAAGAAATATGGGAAGTTCTGGAAACAGGGAGAAGGAAGAGCCCGTGAGCCTATGGGCAGACATGGAGCCTCAGCTTCAGTCTCCACAGACAGGCGTCCTCGTCACTTGATCGCCTTCTACGCCACATCCTGAGCTCAGAAGGGAGGCACTGGGTCACCCGCAGTGCCAGCCTCAGAGGGACTCGCCTGCTGTTCCCCCAGGGGGCCTTAATTTCCATGCTGAACAAACAGCGCTTTGAAACACTGCACATGCAATGTGTTTGTTATTTTCACCCGTGTGGTTTTCTCAGGAACCAACATACGGACCAGACAAGATAGCTGTTTGGGCCAAAGAGCCTGTCAGGAAGGCGGCTGATAGCAAAAGGTGACTTTATGCAGATGATCTGTTGCTATTTCTATAAATAGACTTTTTCTCAGCAGCCCCTGAGAGATTTTGTTTGGGGGATGTCATAGTTGAATTTCCCCAAACTTGCCTGAATATAAGAATCTTCTGGAATGATTATTTTTTTAAATTTATTTTATTGATTTTTTTTTCCAGAGGAAGAGAGAGGGACAGAGAGTTAGAAACATCAATGAGAGAGAAACATTGATCAGCTGCCTCCTGCACACTCCCCACTGGGGATGTGCCTATAACCAAGGTACATGCCCTTGACCAGAATCGAACCTGGGACCCTTGAGTCTGCAGGTCGATGCTCTATCCACTGAGCCAAACTGGTTAGGGCAAGGAATGATTATTTTTAATACAGTTTTATTGATTTCAGAGAGGAAGAAAGATGGAGAGAGAGATAGAAACATCAGTCTCTCTCAGAGAAAGAATCATCGATTGGCTGTCTCCTGCACACCCTCTATGGGAGATCAAGCCCACAATCCAGGCATGTGCTCTGACCAAGAATCAAACCCATTATCTCCTGCTTCATAGGTTGACACTCAACCACCGAGCCACGCCGGTCAGGCTGGAAGGATTTTTAAACACAGATGACCAGACACTCACCTAGGGATCCTGATCCCAGGAGGAGGGCCTGGAAATGCACATTTCTAGCACCTGTCTCCTGTTTGAGGACTACTTCCCTCGGTTATCATCCTGCTGGCACCAGCTATCAGAGAGTGAGGAGTGGTACCCAATAACACCCCTGGGGCGTAAGCAAGTTCATCAATTCCTGGTGACAACCAGCTCCTCTCCGCTTCTTCGCAAGCCTCGTGATCACAGAGAGCATGTGCGTAAATGATTGTCCATCTGGCTGGTGACAGAAGGACGCAGGGGAAAGGGCACATGACCTGCTGAAGCTGGGTTTCACGGTTAGTGTTGGATTCCCCGTGGCTTGCTCATCTTCTAAATCCTGTAAAACGGGCGTGGTCTAGGTTGTCCAGGGACCAGACTCTGAGATGGAGATTTGCATGCAGTACATGTTTTAGGGGTGTGTAGGGAACCATAACCTATGAAGGAGGGTGGGGGAACTAGGAGGGTGGAAAAACAGGATGGGCAGAGGGAAATGTTGAACAAAAATGCATTGTAACAAAGACATCAGCTTCCCGAAGACAGCACTAGAATTAGGAAGGCCCTTCAGAGTTGTTCCCCACTAAGGTGATGGCAAACCTTTCTGCTGCCTGTTGGGGTTTTATTGAATGGGGTGCCCTTGGGTGGGGACCTTAGACAAGGCGGTTATCTCCTGTCTTAGGGTCCATCAGCAGTCATCACCAACGGGGGAAATGAGCGGTCTGGAAGGTGAGATGGGGGAGACACACCACAGTATCCGCTACAAGGACCAGATATCACTTCCAATCTTGCTCACCTTCATTCATGCCTGGCTGCTCCCCATTTTGATAAGAAAACTAATAGGCTGAGCCCCATGATCACCTCTGAGAAACCCAAGAAGTTCTAAACATGATACGACTGGTGGTTTTAGAGAGAGTTTGTGCACATTTCCAGTGTACAGTAAGGGCAGAGTGGGAGCGTCAACGTATTTTAGCACGAAGACGTCAGGTTTCATTAGAGGTAGTTGTTCCAGGAAAGCAAAGGGAAATAAAACACAGAGAAACACTAACAAAGACTCACGTTACCGGCCTTTTAAATACACTGACCATACACGTTGGTAGTTTAAATTGAAAAAAAAAAAAAAAGGAAATGTACATTTTGCACATTTCGGGGAATCGCCATTCTCATCCACTCAGGCCTCTCATCCATCATTCAGTGGCCAGACAGCCCTACAGCCGAGGAGAGCATCCAAGCTCGCTTCTGGGGCCGTTATGAATTTCAGGTGCGGCGCGCTAGCCTCTCACCGTCAACGCTTTCCTGGGGTCCCCGACCACATGCGGCACCAATCCACTGCTAAATGGTCTGGGTCTCAGATTTTCAACGGGATAATCACACTTAAGTCAAGTGTCAGCAGAGGTCTTACTTAACCACGGAAAGCCAGACAGTGCAGTCTGCGCTCCGGCATTTCCTATAAGACCCCGGCGTTCTCTGAGGCTAGGTTTCCCGCTGTCCTCACCCAAGTGGAAGTAAACTGGCAGATGGGGTGGAGAGTGACATAAAGTCTCACATGCTTGCAGGTTCCATGTGCGAGCCGGCCACAGCGGAACTGTGAACAGGAAGCATCACTGTTTGGGGAAACAGCCAATGCGTGATGAGCCAGAAAATCCTAGAACCCAAAACTAAGTCGACGTGCCCCCAAAGAGCACAGAGGGCACTGGCCTCGCTGCTAAGTAACTCTCACTCCTCACCAACATGATTCTAGGTCTTGATGATGAACCCCGATGTCCACGTTTGCTCAATGGAGAAGGGCCACCTTCCCCTTATTCCATTCTGGGAAGCAGGTAGGGACAGTCTCTGTCCTCCTTGTAGAATTAGCTCCTCAAGACAAGGTGCGCATCTCACCACCCCTCTTCCCTGCACGCTCACACGCTTGCTCCTGACACTAGCCTTTCCAAGGACGATTCTCACTCCATCTGGACATTAATGGAAAGATGAGGAACGGGAAGACGGGGACCCTGTTCACTCCCCAGGGCCCTGTAATGACACAAATCACAGGAAGCATGACCAACTTCAGTGAATGGCTGCCCTAAATGGGAGTTACAATTTAGAGTTCATTTCCCCCCTGCTATCTTAGAAATACAATTTTTTCTATAAGTAAAATGCAACCAGAAAGTCACACGTTTTACAGGGGGTAGGGGAGTTAGCCCTATTTCCACGTCTGGCGTGCCTCTTCATGGAGGCTGAGCATTCCTGTGGAAAATAAAATATTATTTCTAAATTCTGCTGTGGGTCCCTGCAACAGCCTTTCAAAAAATGTACCCCCAACCCACAGGAACTGGTTTTCTCCCAGGATCCAGCCTTTGCCCCATGGGATTGGTTTTACTGAGGTTGAACTATTTGATTGGAACAAAATCCAAGAATAATTTTTGTGTTAGAAATGCGATCGGGGAGGAAGGTCAAAGCAGAGAAGGAAATGATTTGGTTTTCTAAGCTCTTGAAAACAGTGGAGTGTGCAGAGGAGGCTGGGATTCCGAGTCTAGTCCAGCCATCCATAAGGACATGGGAGCACCATGAATCGCAGATGCACCTTCTGATTCTTCCTCAGAAACACACATGAACAGAGCATCCATACACATGCGTGAGTGCCTTGCCTATACTCCTATTGCAAGGGAGCAGATATATCATTATTTTTTCACCTAATGACTCCATCTTTTGCAAGGCGTTTTCACAAAGATCTTGGGACTTCATTACATCGGATGTGTTGTTCAAGACACAGCTCTGTTTCCCTGCTCGCTCTCTAAGGAAACTCACCAAGTGCCTGTATAGTTGTGCTCTCTACCCTCTTCGCCTTGTGTGTTTTCCTCAATTGGAACGTTTGCTATGCAATGTAAATTACCATCACTCCACTAAAACAGCTCTTACTATCCTCAGGAATGAGCCAAATCCAGCAGCCAACTATCCATAATCATTTTGGCTCCGCCTCTCCAAAGGACTTGGTACAGCTGAATTGTCTGTCTTTTTAATCCTGTGACAGCGGGCTTTGTTGTTGCTTCATCAACATTCTCCTATACTTTTTTCTCAACCCAAACATCCTCGACTCTTTTACTTTCTCTCTACCTTCCCTCACCGGGTGAAGTGCTACTGACTGCGGTTTAATTACCTTTTATATCCTTATGATTCTCACATTCCAGGGACCAGGGCTGAGCTGCGTGTCTTCTGCTGATCAAGAGCTGGAAGTGAAATATGCATCGAGCAAGCATCTTACTTGAACTGGCCAAAGACGAGGATGTTTTCTCTCCAAATCTTTTCTTCCCCCAATCATCAACTCAAGGTGATCATCATACACCTTGACCTCCATTCCTCTCTTACTCTGTTACCTCACATCAGATCCATCTTTCCTTAGATTCAACATACAGCCCGCCACTGGGAGAAAAAGTGTACAATGCCTCGAATCGTTCGAAAGCGATGTGTGGGGGAACATTCCCTACCACGTGTTCAATGACGCCTCCTTTGTTGATCACACATCCCAGTCTTGGACTGGATGGCAGGTGCCCAAACCCAGGCACTCTGGATTAAGCCAGTTCTTTAACCTTGGTCCTCACTAACTATCTCCCAGGCAGCCACAGTGGCCATGTTGACGCAGTGTGTTGAACGATTACTGGATGGGGACTCATGGGAAAACCTGTGATGAACCAATCAGTAGGGATCACTAGCTTGCCCTGTCTCCCTTCACCCATATCTTCAGAAGCCATTATGATCAAGGAACAAAATGAAGGTTGTTTGATCCGGTGGAGCAGAAAGAGAAAAAGCACGAAGATTTTTGTGTGATTTTTGTTGAACCAGTCCATCAGCCCTCACTTCCTGTTACGTGGGGAGAACAGAGCCACTCTTGGTGGGATGTGAGGCTGTTCACAGTCAGACCCATTCCCACAGGCCCAGTATGCGAGGCAGGTGAGAGAGTCTTCTCTCTCTGCCAGCCCCTGAGAAATTCTATGAAGGAGACTGTTAAACAAGAGCTTACTGGTTTTGAAACAGGTGGACAGGAGTGAGATCCCCTACATGAAAGACAGGACATCATACATTAAAACAAAAAATGAGAGGAGTTATTCATGGTAAATTCAAAACAACAACAACAGCCAATTCCTTCCATTTTCTCTGCAAATGGTAACAAGTCCCAGAAACTCGAAACTGAGTCTGGCTTTAAGGTCCCAGGCCTTTGCTCAGAAACACTCAAATCTATCTGTTTAACAGAAAAGCAGCAATGCATGGCCATGCTGAATCCGGGCAGCTAAAGGAGGTCATCTTAAGAAGAGAAGGTTTTGTTTCTCATTAGAAAAGTAGAGCTTTTGGCTGGTAAATGTGTTTGGTCAGTCAGCCTTCTAATCCATGAATTGAAGGCAATTAGTTTTCAAGTTTCAAGCTGTTTTTTACCTTGATTTGCCTTCAAGTTATTTTCATCTTAAATAGTTTTGGGACCCTGAGCAGATATTTTGATACCCTGATAATTTGTGGTCTTGCTAAAGACTAACTCTTTGCACATTTTCCCTGTCTTGATTTGTTATTTCAAAGTTCCAATTATTTTACACCTTCTTTTGAGACTTTTTCTAACTGAGTGGTATTTTCCCAAATTAGAACTGGCCCAACTTTTGCCTTAATCAAAATGTGAGCCCTCTCTGCCACTTTTTTGAAAGATTAAAATTCTACTATTTTTTTTAAATAGATGTTGTTTTCACAATCTTCCTGATTTACCTTTGTGGGACAAACTAGAACCTTAAAATAGCCAGAAAATATTTTCTTACCCAATCCTCATTGTTAGTTACATCAAGTCCTCATAAATAAACACGTTGGACAATATTTACAGCTTTTTAATGCTTAGCAGCTGTTGTGATAATTATCTATGAGCCAACAAGTGAATTTTAGGATAACTAAGACCTTTTTGCAACTGCGTCCTTTCCCTAGGTAGAAAAAGTCCTGTTTCTGCCATGCCTTCAAAGTCAGGTTAGTCTGTCCCCAGATACTACTTTCTCATTAGAGAGAAAAGAAGAAGAAAAAAAATTCAGCTTTTCTTACAAGACCAGAGCCGCAAAATGTCTGTCCAAGAATAAAAGGTCCTGTTTCAGCTCCTTATAGACTGAGAATAAATGTTTTCAGTTACTGGAACTTGATGGGTGTGATTTGCCATTATTTTCCGTTTCCTGAAAAATCTTTAAATAATAAAATCACAGCTCATATGTTCCACTAGTTTTCCCTAAACTGTGAGGTGTTTCAGCTGCCTTCTAAAAACATACCTTCATTTTCATGTATATGTCTGTCCATTTACGTGGCTGTTTTGCAAGCATAACTGCCTCTGTATATGTCTCCTCAAGGAATCATATCTCCATGATTGGAAGTTGCTTGGTTTAATTGATAATTTTACAATAGTTGATCAAACCCCAATCAAAAAAAAGTTTCAGCTAAAGAAAGTCAAAAAATGGTTTCAAAACTTCAAGGGAACAGTCTCATGAGAAATTAATGTTACACTGTATCTTATCTAAGATGTATCTCGCCATTATTATCATTCTTATTTTTTTGAAAAAGCTACACCTCTCTGACCAAGAAATATTTAGGGGTCTTAACCTACTAATATGTTTTCTAGAAAACAAAGGCCAAAAGTTAAAAAAAAAAAAAACTAGTGCCCTATGCCCATCCAAAATAGATAAATGTCACAAGTGTGCAATACTTTCTTCTTAGAAGAGTTTAAGTTTAGGTTAATGATAACAATAGGAAAAATACAGAAAAACCCAGCAATTATTGAAAAACATTTAACAGATTAGCCAAATAAGAAACACTGAAGTCTAAGACTATTTAAAGTAGGAAAAGGAAACTTATTGCCTCAATAATCGCCTTTTTCTTTCCTTTTTCTCTTTTTTTCCTTTCCTGTAACAGTTCAGAAATTTGGACCCACAGAAAACATTGCATTTGTCCCCACTTGTTGTGTGAAGAAAACAGGGCAAAGGCAAAATCAAAAGGGTGACTCTTCCCTGGCCAGTAATTATCACAGGTCAACTCTGTCTGCTAGAAACCAATGCCACTCACTAAGGTCGGCTGCATATATATTTTAAAATCTATATCAGCCTTATTAAAAATAGTAAAAACTAAATAGGTATAATGAACATCAATCCTATATTTTGTTTAACCTAATATGTCCAAAATGGTATGATTTCAACATAACCAATACAAAAATTATTAACATACTTTGTATTATTTTTTATCTCCGAAACTTGGGATGGATTTCATCTCAGTGTGGAGTGGCCACATTGCAACGGCTTGCTGGCCAGGCGCAGCTAGCCGTTCCGCATTGCCCAGAACAGCTCTCGCTCCCGGAATAAAGCAGCCAACAATGTATTGGAGGTGCTTGTTTTTTTGTGGAGTTTACCTTCCCCGTCAGGGAAGATACAGAAAACTGCAGCAATAATAAACAAGGGGAGGAGGGGGGACTCTTTCAAATGCCTTGAAGCAAAGCGAAGCGGTTGATGAGCTGGAAAAGGCTGAGGGCAGGAGTGCTCTGCAGATGTGACATTTAACCTGCGCCCCGGCGGGCGGAGCGGGGAGCAGGCCGGCGCTGATGAAAAGCTGCTGGGCGGACCGCAGCGCTCTCACAACAAAACCGGGCACAAAGGAGCCTAAGTGTTGACGCAACAACAGAACGGTGAGATGGAGCGAGGGGTTGTGGCTATGGTGAGGGTTGGTGGAGGACATGGTCAGCGGGGTGGACAGAGCCACACTGCCGGACTTCGGAGACCAGGAGAAAGAGCTCGGGGGGACCCCGGGGAGGTGGGGTCCTGGAAACACTATAAGCCTTCAGTTGCAGACCCTGCAGGGCTGTGCCCTGGGAGCGAGGGCAACAGGAAACGGTCTTCACAAAACCTGAAACAAAGCCTGCACAGCCCTCGGGACCTAATTGGATAAAGGTGATCTCTCCAGATCAGTGCTCCTCTGATTAGAAAATCAAGTCCACTTTGGGAGATGAACCTAGGGCCTTTCCACTTTTTTAATGCAAAACTTCCCGCATTTAGTCATCAAGAATGGCAGTAAATAAGATGAAATGACCATAAGATAAGGGAAAGAAAAAAAAAAGGCATTTTTAATGATCCAGATTTTTAAGTTCAAATCCCTGATGTATACTAACTATGGTTAGTATGTCCAAGAAAATAGATTGGGAGAGAACTGAAGTATATAAAAATGAAACTAAATTTTCTAGAATTTCAGAGGGGGGGGAGGCTACAATATATATATAATTCAATAAATGGGTTCAAGAGCTGATGAGATAGAGCTAAAGTAGAGATGATAAAGTGGGAAATAGATCAGCAAAATAAAGAGATCAAAGAACACTGCAAACACACACACACACACACATACACACACACACACATATATAAATAAAACATTTGGGGAATAAGGAAAAATTATTTAAAATGCATGTTACTAAAGCCTCAGAAACACAGGCAAGAGAAATGGGAATTGGGTGTGGTCTTTATCTTCTTACTGCATTTTTTCTATATTCTCATGTTTTTATTACTTTGGAAAAAATTAATGTAAATCATTACCTCACATCATGTATGAAAATAAATCCCAGCTGGATTTATGAATTTAATATAAAAAAATAAAATCCCGTACTAGCCAGAATAAAAGGCACAGGCAAATATTTATCTTGCCTTTCTAATCGCAAACACAAAATCTGAAACCATGAAGTAAAGGCTGTTATATTTGTCTACATACGAATTTCTGCTCATGAAAAACACCATAACCAAAGTTCAAAGGCTAAGGACCAGATGAGAAAATAGTTGAGCCAGGTGTATGATGGAAACATATGCAGTAATTAAAATCATATTTCACAGGAATATTTAATGACATGGAAAGTGCTCAGGATTTGTATTTATATTTAAAATAGCTTGTTGACTTTCCCTCCCAGTGACCATGAAGTAACAAAGGCTGGATTTGCTTTTTCACAATGAGCGACAAGAACATGGGACAAAACACATGAGACCAGGCTTTCCGACATCTGACAAGTGGCATCCTCGTCCCCAACCCTTGTGAGAGTGGCAATGAACACAGGCAGTCCTGCAATGTGCCAGTGTACTCCTGAGGGGACTTATCCAACTGCACTGGCAGGGGACAGGGAACCCAGAGACAGCCAATGATCTCACTGAGTGGAGGGAACAGGACAGAACTCAAGGTGGCAAAGAAAGGGAGACAGCTGTGCCGTGAAGGCACTGAGGTTCTGCAGAGTGGTCCCCGAGGGGCACTGACTGGTTACTAATCTGTGCACATGTGAGTGAAAACTACCAGAGGCGCGGAGAGCAAATATGGGAACCGAGTAGACAGAAAAACTCCCAGAGTCCGCTCATGACGGAGAAAGGTGCCTATTCTCACAAGCCAGAGTAGAAGAAAGATTTCCTAACACATGGGGTAAAAAAGAGACTTTATCTGTCCAAGAATGTAGAGGAAAATGTGATCCTTATGAAAAAAAAAGTGAAATACAACAACCCAAAGGGACCTACTAGTAATGAAAAATACTGTATCTACATTAAAACCATTTTGCATATTATTGATCCAAAGCATGCAGATCTCATTTTCTTCAATGAAAGGAGGGAAGGCTCCTTGGGAAAATGGCTGATGCCATGGCTGGGGTAGGAAATATACTTTCTGAGTGCCAGACATAAGGAAGTGCAAAGAAAAACAACCACATTTGGGGGGGGGGGATGGGAACCAACAAAAAGAGTTCCCAGTGGCTAAAGCAGGAATAATGTGAACAAGAAAATAAGTTAAGTCGTGTTGATTATAATGCATAGATTAAAACTAATATCCATGATTCCATACTGATATAAAGAAATGATTGCATGAATAAATAAGATGGGGAGGAAATAGATAAATCTCCCGTATGCACAAAATTTCCAAATAATCGATGTAGATTATCCACCACAAGGGGGATGGAGAGTATAATTTCCCACTGCTTTAGTGTGGGCTGTACATGGTGACATCATTCTAACAAAACACAGCATGGAAATATAGAACAACTTTATAGTCAAAAACCTGACAAATACCAAGTTGGTCAAGATCAACATGAACAGCGATACATGTTACAGGATGTACTTTTGATCCGATGTTATAAAAATAATACTTCACCTCTGCAGATTTCCTCCACAAACCCCAGAACCCCAGTGTGATAATCAAACAAAGGGAAATACCAAACAAAGGGAACCCTATAAAACACCTGACCGATATAATATTCCTTAAAACCATCAAGGTCATCAAAAACAAGCCAAGTCTGAGAAATTGTCAAAGCTAGGAGGAGCCTAAGGGTACATGACAAGTACATGTAATGTAGTTTCTCAGATGGGATCTTGGGAGAGAAAACGTTAACCTCATCCAGAAACATCCTCATAGGCATACCCAGAAATAATGTTTAACCGAATATATAACCCTCTAGTTGAAACAGAAAATTAACCAGCCCCAATTCATCACTTGTCAACTTGACACCTATGCACATCTCCTTAAATTATAATTAATCTCTAAGACCATAATTCACCCTCACATAAGGAATTATGATCTTGGCCACTCTGTTCAAAATCCCACTGGACAATGTGAGCAGTGCCCGGGGAAAGAGGCTGAGTGGCATCCACAGAAAGCATCACCCCATATACTTGATTATTAAAATCCTTCTGTGCCAAGGTCACCCTTTCCTGGGCATTCACATGGAACACCAATACCTTCACATTTTTTGCCTGCTCAGAGAGATCCATCCACATACTTCTTCCCCAAATTTCCTGGTTGCCAGTTTTCCAAGTATATTCCTTCCAAACCCTTCTGGATGCAGCCAAACTACTGGCCAAAACCCATGAATCAGACTATAATAACACACCTGGCCATTTCTCCTCTGAGAAGCAGTGTTCAGAATGCTGCACATTGGGAGATTTCCCTTCACCACTGTCGTTCAGGGGTGTCCCAGGGAGTACTATGGCTATTTACTTTTGGGCGGGGCCTGCATGTCACAAAGAACCATCTATAAACCAGGCTTGAGTTTTTCCTTCCTCGGTCAACAGATCAGAGCTTCAAGCCTTAAGGAACTAGAAAAAGAAAAGCTAACCAAAAGATAGCAGAAGGGAGGAAATAAACAAGGAAACAGAACTCAATGCAAAAGAGGATAGTAACAGAGAGAATCACAAAAACAAAACTTGGATCTTTGAAAAGATCAATAGAATCAACAAACCTTTACCTAGAAAAAGAAAGGAGAGAAAAGATAGCACTAACTAAAATCAGAAATGAACCTGGAAACCTTACAGCCAACATTACAGAAATAAACAGAGCTATAACAGAATCCTATGAATGATAGTATGCCAACCAGTTAGACCCAAGTGAAACAGAAAATTTTCCAGAAACACATCAATTACCAATAAAGACTCAAGAAGAAATCACAAATCTGAACAGATCTATACCAAGTAAAAAGATAGAACCAGTAACCTCACAAAATAGAAAAGACAGCTTCTCTGGTAATTATAAAATTTAAAGGAGAATTAGCAACTGTTCACAAACTCTTCCAATCAGGGGGAGAGCATAGAACAGTCTCTAAGTCCCTCCTTAAGGCCAGCACTACTGATACCAAAGCCAGACAAGGAACCACAAGAAAGCTACCGGTCAATATCCCTTGTGACTTTCAATGTAGAAATCCTCAACAAAATACTAGCAATCTAAACCCAAAATCGTACTGAAAAAAGTGTACACTGTTACCAAGTGAGCTTAATCCCAACAATTCAAGGGTAGTTCAACGTAAGAAAAATCAATCAATGTAACAGATCAAAACATACGATCATCTCAACTGATGAAGAAAGTTGTTGGATAAAATCCATTATCATTTCAGGATTTTTTTAAAAAATAGAAAACTAGTACTAGATGAAAAGGCAGCACCATGACAAATGGCATTTAAAAAAAAATCTACAGGTAATATCATTCTTTTTTAAAAAAGATATTTAATGATTTTTCTTTTTTTACAGAGAGGAAGGGAGATATAGAGTTAGAAACATCGATGAGAGAGACAGATAAATCAGCTGCCTCCTGCACACCCCCTACTGGGGATATGCCTGCAACCAAGGTACATGCCCTTGACAGGAATTGAACCTGGGACCTTTCAGTCCCCAGGCCAATGCTCTATTCACTGAGTCAAACCGGTTAACGCAAGTAATATCATTTTTAATGGTGAAAGACTAAAAGATTTTCCCTAAGATCAGGAACAAGACACAGATGCCTGCTTTCACCACTGCTTTTCAACAGTGTACTAGAAGTTCTAGTAAGAGTAATTAGGAGGGGGGAAAAAAGCATCCAAACATAAAAGAAGAAGTAAAACTACCTCTATCTGCAGATGATGCAATCCTGTATTGGAAAAACCTCAAAGAACCCATCAAAAGAAAAGACTGGAATTAACAAAGGAACTGAGCAAAGTTGCTGAGCACAAGAGCACCATGAATTATCACTTGTGTGTCTATACACTATCAGTGAGCCATCCAAAAAGCAAAGTACAAAATGGTAACATTTGTCGACAGCTGTTGCCAGGGATGGAGGAGGGAATATACTGTAAAGGGAGCTGACAACTTTTGGGGGATGATGAAATTGTTCTAGGTCAGTGGTCAGCAAACTGCGGCTCACGAGCCACATGCGGCTATTTGGCCCCTTGAGTGTGGCTCTTCCACAAAATACCACAGCCTGGGCGAGTCTGTTTTGAAGAAGTGGCATTAGAAAAAGTTTAAGTTTAAAAAATTTGGCTCTCCAAAGAAATTTCAATCGTTGTACTGTTGATATTTGTCTCTGTTGACTAATGAGTTTGCCCACCACCGTTTTAGGTCATGGCTGTAGTGGTAATTATAAGAATGTGTATTGAATATAACTCAATGAGGTATACTTCTCAAAATTTGTCAATTTGGGGGCTGTAAATTATACATCAAAAAGCTGAAAAAAATAGATTTTATAACAAAATGTATATTCAAGAGGATGCTCTTTACTCAATATTTGAATGCTTAGAGGAAAGTACGGAATGATGGACAGCAAAGTCTAATATCCAAGAGACAGATTGTGGGTGATTTTTGCTTTTTTCTCACATGCTTCCTTTTACTTTAAAATGCTTCTAATATATATCTACGAGTTTATGATCAGAAAAACAGCTATTTAAAAATATGGGAAGCATGATGCACATCTCTTCTAGTCCCACTTAAGGGTTAACATTTCTAATATTGGCACTTATACCATGTGAAACGGATTAACTATTGACTGTGGCAGATAAAGGAAGGTGTTCCCATATGCTGGGCTGACGTCAAGTACTAAATGCCCAATTTCACATTCACTCTATAAAAGTCTGTGTACTAGAACTCCACTTTTATATGGGTACAACGGAAAAGGCTCCTGAAACCTGGATCATAACTGGAAATCCAAAAGCCCTTTTCCAATAAAAACTCTCCTGTTTAAGTAGAAATCTGGAAAGCCATTTGGCTACCATAGCCCATTTAGATAGTAAACCAAATCAAATAGTAACAAGATCGTTTTAATAGATCTAGTAAAACAAACTTCAAGTGATGGAGAAGCTCAAGTTGGCATGGAGATTAGTGATCAATCCCCTTGTCATGCTTGGTCTCATAAATAAAGATCTACTATCCTCTCCTGATAGTAGAGAAGTGCTCTTGAGAACAGACTAGATGATGGGGATTGGGAGAGAGGAATGTCAAAAGGGCAGAAGTGATAAACCCAAGCCAGACTGGCATCAAACACAGATTTGACATCAGACCCTGAAAAGCTAGCCTTTAGGTGTGTAATTTTGGAACAGTGACATATTAGATAAAATATAAGAAACAGGTTATCCCAGGTGCAGATACTGGCAGAAGGATAAACGGAAGTAGAGGCAAGAAATTTATGGACACATTTACAGGTTATTGATCCACAGGATGGCTCCAATAAATGCATTCAAAATCTACCATAATGGGCAATAAATACCTTTGGAAAACTTTCCTAAGTGCAGCGATAGAATAAAACTAAAAGCGGCTTCCATGTCTAGAGCACTTTGCAAATACATAATGTATATATACAATATATAATAAGCACTTTGTAAACATTATCTCTAATCTAAAATAAAGACTCTGATTTACCTATGAGTTTGTAACCATAGAATTCTTTACAGAAAGTAAATATTAGAGCAGGGCTTACATCTCAGGTCTGTTTCAGTAAAAAAATCCCAGGCTCTTTCCAGTCTCGTGATTTCCCCCTCTTCGCAAGCTGAGAAAACAAAGTCTGGTTTTACTTGTAGAGCAGAGACGGCCTTCCATGTCCCTTGCATGTGGCACATAAACCCAACTGACTCTAATTTGTCTTCATTTTCATGTAGGAGCAGCCATGTCTACGTTCCCATTCAACAATGATTCTCCTTCCCTACATTCAAAGGTGTGATTTCTCCTCCATCCTGGGTCAGGTGAAAAGTCTCATTCCAAATTCATTCTCTTCCAATGACACTATGTGGAAAGGAAGTAGACATTTCATTGTCTGTCAATGAAACAGGAATAATGGCATGTGCTCTGTAGGCTGGAAAGAATTCAGTCACACAGATTTTCAGAAGTTCTCTGCATGAGCCTGGTACTCAGGGTATGGGAACTATCACTAATGCCACTTCTACTGCTCAGTGTGTCATGAGCCATCAATGCGACAGACATTTGAGGAGTCACTGAGGAAGAAACTGCCACAGTAAAAGTCACAGTGGACTATCTGCCAGCCCCACCTCCTCCAATGTCTAGGTAAGCTCCTTCATAGAGAATTCTTTGAGTTCCATGACTAGGTGCAAGCTTCATCACAACAGTTTCTGAATCCAACTCTCAAGCCTCTACCCTTCCCTTCTGCATGTCACAGCTTGAACTACAGCTCCCCAAAACGGATTATAATTTACTTATGAGAAAAAAGGGGGGTCAAAAGAGCTCAGGCATGAATTACTCACTTTAAAAATAATTTTTAGTTTTTATCATGTGTGTCTGCAAATGAGAAGATGAGGGGATAGAACAATTCCTGCCTGTACTGACCCTGCCTACTCAGAACATCAGAAAGATCAATAGCAATTGGCGATACTTTTGAAATATGTGACACCTCCAGGTAGGTAGCTGGGTGGGTAGGTGTGTGTGTGTGTGTGTGTGTGTGTGAGAGAGAGAGAGAGAGAGAGAGAGAG
>PVJN01040447.1:0-19262 GCA_004026805.1 Lasiurus borealis
TGGAACCGCCTGGGGGAGGGCGCTGGGTGGGGCAGGGGGCTCTGGAACCACCTGCTGCAGCGGCTGTAGCTGCCCAGGGCCTGGAAGCTGGGCTCCGTGGGCAGGCCTCACTCGTGCCCGTGCAGCCTGCGCCTCGGGCCTGCGTGTGGTTTGCGGAGCGCCAGTGGGTTTCCTAGGATGAGCGGTGTGTCCCTCTGAGCTGCCTTCAGAGCACCCAGTGTCGCCGGAGTACAGGGGGCACAGGGCACAGTGCCCGCAAGTGTGCGGTCAGGTCAGCGCCTGGTTCTGGGCCCGGCCCCCCAGCTTTCCAGGAGACTGTGGGGTGCGGTCTAAGAGCCCGAGTTTCCCACGCTCTGCTGCTGGCCCCGCATGCCAGACCGCCCGAAGGGCCGGATTGCGTTTTATGACGTAGCCGGGCCGCTGGGCGCTGCTCCTTCCCCTCCTGTCTGTCTGTCTGTCTGCAGCAGGAAGGGAGCGCAGCGGGCGGCGGGGAGCTGCAGCTGGTGGTTCGGGGTGCACTTCATTTGAGCGCAGCTGATTCGCAGACATTTTAGGAAGTAAATCTGGGAAAGCATTTGTGACTCTGCAGTCAGCTTGGAGAGAGAAAACGGCTGCATTTCAGATTTATGTCATCATCTTTTATTTTACCAGTAATCTGCGCTTGTTGAAAGAAAGAAAGAAACACAAAGCCGGAAAACACATGAGCACAAAATAGCAGTCCCTGTTAGCCTCCCCCTGAATCCTACCACGGTCTTCTTTGTGCTATCTTACCCGCCCAGATTGGCTTCTGATGCATGGGTGGGTGGGTGCATGGATGCATGCATGGATGGATGGGTGGATGCATGGATGGATGGGTGGATGATGGATGGATGGATGGATGATGGATGCATGGATGCATGGATGGATGGATGCATGGATGGATGGGTGGATAATGGATGGATGGATGGATGATGGATGCATGGATGCATGGATGGATGGATGATGGATGCATGGATGCATGGATGGATGGAAGATGACTGCATGGATGGATGTAAGACAGACACATGGATGGATGGATGGTAGATGGATGGATGAATGGATGGATGATGGATGGATTAATGAATGGATGGATGGGTAGAAGATGGATGTATGGATGGTGGATGCATGGATAATGATGGATGGATGTAAGATGGATGCATGGATGGAAGATGGATGCATGGATGGAAGGTGGATGCATGGATGGGTGCATGGATTGATGGATGGATGGATGCATAATGGATGGATGGATGGATGGGTGGAAGATGGATGCATGAATGGATGGATGGATGGGTGAATGGATGATGGATGCATGATGGATACATGGATGGATGGATGATGAATACATGGATGGATGCAGATGCATAGGAAAATACAAAAGACAAGTGTTAAAATGAAAATTAAATGATGCTAGTCGTCTTTTCTTTCAATCGTGAAACGATATACTGTATACCAAAGAAAGCCTTCCCATCCGTTAACTGAGACAGGCGCCTGTTTGTGGTGCTGTGCAGTGTTTCATGCTGGATGAGCCATAGTTCATAAAGCCAGTCCTCTGTCGGTGAGCATTACATTGTGCCAGGTGTTCCTCTCTCAGCGCAGTGCAGGGAGCACCCGGCCCCTGGGCATTTGGGGGGACCTCTGGTTCCTTTACCGCAGAGGTGTAGCAGGGACTGGGAGAGTGCCGGTACTTGGTTTCTGTGCGCAGGCTGGAACGCACTCATTTCTTATCGGTCCCTTTAATCCTTGCCGACGTGACAAGCAGAAAAATGTGAAATTGTGTGTGTGTTTTTAAGATATTTTTATTGATTTCAGAGAGGATGGGAAAGGGAGAGAGAGATAGAAAAATCAAAGATGAGAGAGACTCATTGATCGGTGGTTGCAGCCCTCACACTGGGGATGGAGTTCGCAACCTGGGGTCGTGCCCTGGTCATGAATTGAACTGTGACCTCCTGGTTCATGGGTCAAAGTTGTTTTAATTAGACTTTTAACATTACCGATGAGTGTGAGCCATTTTATATATATTTGTTGGATTACCTGTTTATAATCTTAGTCTGTTGCTCTATTGAGAATATTTATCTTATTGATTTGTAAAAGCTACTCATATATTATGAAAATTAACGTGTATTTGTCATGTATATTAGCAATAGTTTTTCCCACTTACTTTTCTTTCATTGTTATGTATGTGTGTGTGTGTGTGGTTTTTTACCAAATAAAAATAAATATATTGTTGGACCAAGTCATTATTTAAGTGATTTCTGGCTTGAAAATGTTCCTTAGAAAGGACTTCTCACACAAATGTTATGTATTATGTAACATTCATCTTCATTTTCTCCTACTATTACAGTTTCATTATTCTACTCTGTACATTTGGCGCTGTCTAAGGTTTATCTGAGGATAAGATAGCAAAGAGATTAATTTTTTAAAACGTTCATCCAGTTACTTCAGCGCCATTTATTACAGAGTTCATCATGGTTTGGTGTATTGGAGACTCCATTTCTACCAGTCAGGTTATGATGAAAAGGAAACATTTAATATTTAATGGCACCTCTGACAATATTAATAACCTAAAGCTCTTTCATCTTAATAGGGGTCTCACGGGAGAGTCAACAAGCAAAATCCACCACCAGGGACTCCTTCCTCCGCTGCTCCGAGGCCCCCGACCACTGGGAAGACCGCTCCTTGGATGAGATCGGGAGGCTCTTTTGCCAGGAGGTGAGGGTGTTCTCCACGTGTGGGCAGAGGGGGGGGCCTGCATGAAGCACCGTCAGGCGAGAAGTCGGTTCTAACGTTAGTTTTGCTCTGACCTCCACCCCCCAACCTCTGCTTCCCTGTCGCCTACTACCGGTGACACACGGATGATGCGATGGTGATAAGTCCTGGAGTGAGTGCCTGCTTTGTGTCACTCACCCACCAGCTCTTACCAGAAACACTCGGGACATGTAAAAGCAGGACGCGGCTGCCCTGGCCCGGTGGCTCGGTTGGTGGCAGTGTTGTCCTGGGTACCACAAGCTGGCGCATTTGACCCCTGGTCCGGAGGCAACCGACCCACGACTGACTCTCTCTCTCTCATTCAATAAAAACAACATGCCACAGCTTTAATGCATAAAATACAGGGAGCTTGATAAGAGATCTTTTCCAGCTCTTGGGTTGGAAGATGCGCTATCAGTGCCTGCTCTCCTGATGAGAACCTTTTCTTGGGGAAGTGATACTGGCGGACGTGTCCTCCCACATACGTGTGCAAAGTGTATGGAGGTAGAATAATGAAGACGTATGGCACTGGGCCACTAGTGGACATTCAGAGTGACTTGAAACAGAAGTTGGATAACAGAGCAATCTTCACATGTGATTCAGCTTATGGTTTGAGGTGTGGAGGGGTGGGCAGTGGAATGAATGTTCACTAATCATTGTGTGATAATTCTAGCCATTGAGTAGGGGGGAGCTGTAAACTTCCACTCTTCACACCCAGATACATGCTCTATGCAGTCCCTGTTTAAACTTAAAAGTAAATAACGTGGGCGGAAATATTTTAAGATTGACATTTAGGCTTTTAAATGGGAAGTAAAGCCCAAACACCATACAGAAAAAGATTGATTAATTGGACTGCATTGAAACGAAAAGGCGCTCAAAACTTGGTATAAACAAATGATAAGCTTGGCGAAAAGTGTGCCATGAACAAGAGGTAAGCAGTAACCGCTCCCCACACACGCCGCACTCTCACAGATCCCCGATGGAGGGTTTTCAGCAGGAAGTTGTCAGTGAGGAAACACAGACAAGCCAGCGATGATACAAGTGAGCACTGAATGGACACTTGGTCACTTGGTGAAACTTCAGTTGTTAATGAACTTACTGGTTTCACCAGAACATATGAGTATTACACATCATGAATGTGAGCAATTCTGAAAAGTATGAAGAAGGAAGTAATAGCCTATTCAGAATCTACCACCCAGCAGTAATCAAAGGCAACATCTGGCGAACATAATTCTAGGCCTGCCTCGATTCACAAACGTGGAAGGATGGCTGTGTCGGTGGGTGAATACATACTTAGAAACTCTGTTCTAAGGAGAGAAGTATACATTTTTGCAAAAATACATTTTATTGATATTTTACAGAGAGGAAGGGAGAGGGATAGAAAGTTAGAAACATCCATCAGCTGCCTCCTGCATGCCCCCCACTGGGGATCTGCCGGCAACCAAGGTACATGCCCTTGACTGGAATCGAACCTGGCACCTTTCATCCACAGGCCGATGCTCTATCCACTGAGCCAAACTAATCATGGCCATACGGTCTTTCTTTAGAAGGAAGGTCCATTTGATTTACATTTCTCTGGGCTTCCTTCCTGCCAGGTACCTCACCGGAGCCCTCCCATTCAGCCCTCCTTCCCACCCACTCCTGTGGTAGGCACTCTTACCATCCCTTTCAAGCTGGGGAAACTGAGGCACAAAGAGGTGTAATGGCTTGCCCACGGTTAGCTATCCTGTCAGTAAGTTCTGGAGCTAGGCTGAAGCCCCTGGTCCTTGCCCGGCCAGCGTGGCTCTGTGGTTGAGTGTCCACCTATGAGTCAGGAGGCCACGGTCCAATCCCCATCAGGACATCTGCCCAGGTTGCAGGCTCGGTTTCCGGTGTGGGACGTGCGGGAAGCAGCCAATCCATGATTCTCTCTCATCATTGATGTGTCTCTCTCCCTCTCCCTTCTTCTCTGAAATCAATAAAAATTAAAAGCAAACAAACAAACAGCCCCAGTCCCTGCTCACAGTGCGGTCCTCAAGTGACGCCGACGACATAGCTGACCTGCGGGTAGATGTGTCCTCACTCGGGAGTCTGAGGTCCCCAGAGGGGCTTCGCGGCCAGAAAAGCGGGGAAGACAGTCATTAGTGACCGATCGGGTGCGGGAGGTTGTCTCACCACAGACGGGAGGGCTGCTCTCTGCTGGGAAACGCAGCGCGACCCGCACTTCCCGGGCCTCCGTCCCTCCCACCACCACACGGTTTCGCAGTTTTGTTTTTATTAGAGTCCCCGATGTGGACACTCTGTCCTGGCACAGCTCCCCGCGGGCTCTGCCCTGTTGTATCTGCACATGGGCTCAGGGCCACGCTCGCTGGAGTGTTAACCTCCTTGACTGCATTTGCAAAGTCCCCCAAGCAAAGCCCACCCCCGGCTCTGTGATTCTCCACTGAAGATGAAGGACTGTCCAGCGTGTGCTGTGTGAGTCCTTAGCCATGCTCCTCTCTAAAGCCTCCTGCATTTTACTGAGAGGGGCCGCTTCCGTGTGATGGACCGTAGTCAAGAGGAACGGAGGGGGCGCAGCGGGAAGGGGGGGGCTAAGGTGCATGCCTGGCAGGCCCGCCTGCCCTCAGCCTGCGTTTGGGGGCTCTGCCTGTGGGGGCGCTGTTGGTCCTGGGAGCCAGTCTGCCCACAGCAAGCAGCTGGGACCAGCACCTGTTTCAGATCAGTTTTCGGAGAGGCAAGCGGGAAGAGGTTTGGGGAAAGGGGTGCGTCTCTCTGTGAGGCGTGTGCATGCTCCGCTCTCATTTTCATCCGCTGCAGCTCGCCAAGTGCCGCGATAAGGTGGAAAAGGCCCTGAGCGCCGGGGACCCCTCCAAGTGCGGGTACATCTCCCTGAACTACCTCAAGATCGTCCTCGACTCCTTCGTGTACCGGTTGCCCAGAGGGATCTTCATCCCGCTGATGAAAAGGTAAGAGGCCCGGTGCCTGCGCGTCTTTTCCCCCCGCACATGGCGGCGCGAGGGGACGGAGTGGTCCATCAGTTCTTACTGAACGTGGCGGACTTTCCGCTGCAGGAAAGCTCAAACGCACACGTGGAAGCAAAGAGGAGGGAATGAACGCGTTCAGGTCCCCGTACCCTCAGCTCCAGGTGTTTTTTTTATTTTTTGGTTGTTCTTGTTGTTTAATATATTTTATTGATGTTTTACAGAGAGGAAGAGAGAGGGATAGAGTTAGAAACATCGATGAGAGAAACATTGATCAGCTGCCTCCTGCACATCTCCTACTGGGGATGTGCCTGCAGTCAAGGTACATGCCCTTGACCGGAATAGAACCTGGAAACCTTCAGTCCGCAGGCCCATGCTCTATCCACTGAGCCACACCGGTTTCGGCAACCCCGGGTGTTTTTGAACAAACACCAGACATCACATTTCGTTGGCAAGATCTCCAAAAGACAAGAACTCCTAGAAACAGGAGAACACATTTTCACCTCTCGGGGAATTATTGATGGTGATAAACATCCAGTTAGGGTTCGGATGTGACCTATTTTCTTTCTTTCTTTTTTTTATAATATATTTTATTTATTTTCTACAGAAGGAAGGGAGAGGTCTAGAGAGAAACATCGATGAGAGACATCGATCAGCCGCCTCTTGCACGCCCCCTACTGGGGATGTGCCCGCAACCAAGGTACATGCCCTTGACTGGAATGGAACCTGGAACCTTTCAGTCCGCAGGCCGACGCTCTATCCACTGAGCCAAACCGCTTTCGGCAGACCTATTTTTTTTTACGACGTGTATTTGAGTCCAGATCCAAATCGGCTGCACACGTCAGCTGGTTGGTTTGCACGATTCTCTGCGGTCACTATGCCCCTCTGCGTCTGCTCACCATCCCCTGAGGCGCGTGTACGAGTCGCGCTGTTTGCTACAAGGAGTTTCTTACAACTCAAATCTGCCGGTGGTGCCCACAGCGACAGCACCCTCTCCTGTCCCCTCCCCAGCCTGCCCGGAGCTGATAGGTCTGCAGACCCACGTCCAGTTTGGGGGCAAGAATTCTTCCTACTGGACTGCTGGTCTCTTTGGTGATGTGGGCGGCACGTTGACCGGACTAGTGTGCACGCACTCGGTCCCGAGTCTCCCGATCAGTGATGTTCCAGTGCGTCTTCCTGCTCTTATTGGAGGAGCTGCTTCAGCAGTGAAAGCGTCCCCGCTCCAGTGACGGTGACAAGAGGCCCCCTCAAACCAAGAAAGGCAGGCGACCCTGAGCTTCCTAGCACCCTCCTAGAGCAGGGAGCCATCTTTCTTGAGAAAGTTCCAGCCCATTTCGATCTGATGCAGTTGTCTTTCTCATTGATACTCGGACTGTTCCGTCGTGGTTGGGGAGCCTCTCGCATCGGCCCTGAGTCGGCTGCTGTCACCCCCAGAGTCTGTGTCGCTCTCTTGCTCTCCAGCTGACACATGCTCCCAGCTCCTTGACCCGGAGTCAGCCATTTCTCCAGGACCCGTTTCCTTCCCGCTGGGAGTGGTGTGTGGAGAACCTTTCTCGGGAGCTCGGGTGGAGGCTCCTGGGAAGGTTGTCTTACGGAGCCCTGGGCACTGCGGGGCACTCGGGTGACTGAGAAAGGAAAGGCCCAGGAGAAGGACGAGGAAGCAGGGGTGCTAAGCTAGGCCAGCGTCTCATTTCCACTGCACCCCCTTCCTTCTCTGCGCCCCGTGTATGCAGAGCCACCACACACAGCCCCTGGCTCCCCAGTGAAGGGCAAGGCAGGGCCTGGGAGTGAGGACGCATGGGCCAGCATGTGTGGTCCCCCTGTGCCCGCGGCGTTCCGTAGGCTTGCCTTCTGGGACAACTGAGTCACACAGACATTTCCTTTTCGTTCATTTTCACAGTTTACAAGTAGCCATGTGATAGCAGCGAGGAAGATCAAAACCATCCCGTCCACCTCACGCGGCAGATTTACTGCTCTCATTTCCCACACTCTCTCCTGCTTTGAGTCCGCATCTGTAGCGTCTCATATTTGTAATCCGAGCGTGTCTCCAGTCTTACATTGCTCTTCTTAAATAGGAACACATATTACAGACATCCTTCACGCTGCCCCGGTGGTCTTCCGCGTTGTAAGGGGAATGGATACATATTGAGTGCTTCCCTCTGCCAGACATCGCGGGGTGCTAGGAAGGAGGAAGTCAGCGTGGCGACCAGGGTGCGGTGGCGGTAGAGACGGTGACGGGGGCAGGGAGCGATGCAGGGGGAGGCCAGTGCAGCCAGCACCGTGTTTCTGGGACAGCCTGTTCCCGCCAGCGACCCGGGGTTTCCTGAGTCGTGCCCTTTTCCGCATTTACCCAGAGTTCCTGGTGGAACAGGGCACAAGCGACAACAGCCAGGTGAATGCCCAGCGGCTGAATGCTATGTCCCCTGATGCGTGTATGTGGAAGTGAAGACTTGTCAGTGATCCTGTTAGAAGTATATAGATACCTTTTAATCCCTCTGACTTCTGTCATCTCCCTTATCGGATTTAAAAATAATATATTCTTACTGGAGGCGCAGTGCACGGAATTCGTGCACTCAGAGGGTCCCTCAGCCCGGCTGCGCCCTCTCACAGTCCGGAAGCCCTGGGGGATGTCCGACTGCCGGGCCTGAGCAGAACGCGTGTTTGAGAGTTTTCCTCACAGGACCTAGAAGGTGGTGGTCCCGGTCCTCTGGTGGGGTCCCCGCTTGCTGTTTCCCTCGGTTGCATGAGAAGCTCTTTGGGTTGAAGGTCTCATCCTATATAATAAAAGCCTAACATGCTAAGTGCCCAGTCATCCATTCAACAAATAAAGTGCAACATGCTAATGATATGCTGAGGTCGTTCCACCGCATGTTATGACAGACATTGACCACCAGGGAGCAGGCAGTTGACTGGTCGACCAGTCGCTATGACATGCGCTGACCATCGGGGCAGATGCTCTGACCTGTATGTTAGCTTGCTACTGGGGTCCAGCCAATCGGGACTGAACAAGACAGGCCGACATGTCCTGGAGCCCTCCCATGGTCCCTCCTGGTCTGACCAACCTCCTGCGTCCCTCCCCTGGCCCTAATCATACACCAGTGGGGTCCCTCGGCCTGGCCTGTGCCCTCTTGCATTCTGGGCTGCAGTGCATGATTCTGTGCACTGGGCCTCTAGTTTTAATATAATCACAGACACAAATCTTTTGCAATGTCTTCTGTGGCTTAAAAATATGTAAATTCACCATTCGTACCCAGGCTTGAAAAAAACATTTCTACACTGTTTGTTTTGTTGTTGTTGTTTTTATTCTTTGAAAACACAACCAAACATTTTATAATCCATTCTGACATAAGGTGGTATCCAAATTAAGTTATTTTTCCAAACAGGTAATCTACCGTCACCACTTTTCAGCACTAACAGGTGGCCTCCTGAGAGAGAACCTGCCGGTTCCGCACTAAAGAACCGGCCAGGAGAACGCGCTGGGTGAGACTGGCGTCAGCAGGGAGCGGCCCAGGTCCCTGCCCCGGGCTCCTCTCTTCTTTGGTCCGTAGGGATGGAGGGGAGAGAAGAGGAAAGTAGGGACTGGGCAGGCCCAACCTCAGAGGAGCATGTGAGGGAGGCTGTGGGCAGAGGAACCCCTCTGCACCCTGAATGTGGGGGTTCTATGCATCTGCAGGGCACACCTGGGAGATTGGGTGGGTCCCGTGCCAGACCACCGCAATAAAGCGAGCCCTGCAATAAAGCAGGTTGGGACCTTCCTGCTTTCAGTTAGTAACACGCAGTATTTGTGAAGCTCGGTCAAGCGAGGGATCTCTGTAGATAAGTTAAAAGTACGTGGAGAGCCAGTGTCCGTTTTATTGCACTTCCATTTAAGGAGTGAAATTTAAAACCTCGTGCTTTTTTTAAAACCAGTAAAGCGGGAAACGAAGAAGGAAGCAGAATAAAGTCTGACCTCTCCTGCCTAACACAACGCCATGAGGCACGATTCTGGCATCAGTTTGAGAGTGGCGATAGGGAAAGCAGGCGTCCTGTGAAGCGTGTTGTTCTTTTCACTCCTCGGGTCTGAGCTAAATTTAAACACTAACAGCTTGGTAATGAGGCATCAGATCTTACAAGTAACGGTTCAGAGACTCAAAAGCTGTCTCCGCGGGTATTTGTAATGGAGCAGGAGACGGTGCGCGGACAGCGACCGCCGCCTTTATGGCCACCGGGCTGTGCTTCCCGGAGCCGGCCTTCCCGCCGGTGACCGGTTCACGGGCAGGGGCAGCAGGAGAGCGGGTTTCGGGAGGAGCTGAGGATGGTAAACGCTGCGGGACTCGGTTCAGGGTGGACGGAGCTCTCCATCCATCCATCCATCCACGCGAGAGCGGGCCTCCCTGACCCACGCCGCTGAGAATGTCCCGTTCGCGCTGCCCCACGGGTGACCTGCGGGGAGCAGGCCCTTCGGCCGCTTGTCTGGGCGGGACCGCAGACCCGGGGACAGAGCGCAGGTACTGCCCAGCGCCGCTCGGAGCCAGGCCTCCTCTACGTCCAGGCCTTTCAGGAAGAGGCGAGGCCAGGCCGGAGGCCAGATCCGGGTCCCGGGACCGGGCTGGGCAGGGGGAGACTCCAGGGGCGCAGAGGGAGTGGGTGGCCAGGGAGCTGGTCCCTGCCCTGCTGTGACCTCTGATCCGGGCTCTCACGGCCCAGGCCCAGGCAGCCAGCAGGTGCTTGTGAGCTGGTTGAGGGTCTTTCCCCCAAAAAGGGGGACTCGGTGGAGTCATTGGGGGATTGACATGACCCCTGTGGCCTGAGGGGCCGGGGAAACGGGGCACTGAGCGAGAACCAGGCTGATGGAGGGTCCAGAAGCAGGGGAGCCTCGGGCAGAGAACGAACAGGGCGTCAAACACTGCCGTTCCCACCTCTTGGCTCGTGCCACCTGTGCCCAGCCGTCCGCCGGCCATTCCCCGTTCTCTTCCTCTTGACCTTGTGCGTGGTGCAGCAGCAGCCGCGGTGGCCATAGTAACCGGCATCCAGTGTTGGTGGCCACAGTCATGGCCTCAGTCATAGCCTCTGGGCGGTGCCGCTGTCCACTGTTAAGGGTCCCTGGGTCACAGCGGCCAAGCCATAGGGAGGTGATATCGCGCTATGAGACGCTGACAGGCAGATCGCCCTGGTTATGGAAGGCGGGCAGGCTCCCTGCGAGAGCACCGGTTAAAGCAAGTCTCACGGAGGGACAGCCAGGAGGTGCAGTGGGGGAAGTGGTAACGACGGGGAAGCAGCGTGGCTTCCGGCAAAGGATGCGGCGGCGTGGGAGCCAGGACCGGGGGAGCAGAGCCCCGGAAGGACGGGTGACTAGCGCGGGGGGAGCAGGGGAGCAGGGCGGCGAACAGGATGAGGCCAGAGACGCTGGGGGGCAGCTGCGGGCTGGGAGTGGCAGGAGGGCCTTGGCTCTATCCGGAGCGTGGCGAGTAGTGCCCTGGGCATTTCCGAGGAGCAGGCGGTTCAAGGAAGGAAGCTTCTGGGGAAGGCGAGTGCGGCACAGACCTGGTGGCTGGCGGCAGTAATTCGAGTGGAAGAGAGGGATGCTCGGCTGGCTGGACAGCTGGGTGGTGGCGACGGGTAACCAGAGCTGAGCTGGCGAGCTCATGGGCCGTGACCTTAAAGCCACCAGCCTTGTCTCCGCCATCCCTTCATCTCGCGCCTGTGACCTTGCGCCTCCCCGGCTGCACACTGAGACCTCGCCTCGTTCGTTCGGCTGCACTGGCAGCTGCAGGAGCCGTCCTCATGGAGCAGTGAGCTGTGGGTTCGATTACACATGGACTGGGCTGAAACTGGTGTGGCTCAGTGGTCAGCCTGCGGATGGAAGGATCCCAGGTTCGATTCCAGTTCAGGGCATGTACCTTGATTGCGGGCACATCCCAGTGCAGGGAGTGTAGGAGGCCGCTGATCAATGTCTCTCCCTCATCGATGTTTCTAACTCTCTATCCCTCTCCCTTCCTCTCTGTAAAAAATCAATAAAATGTATTTTAACAATTAAAAAACGTGGACTGGGCCTCGCACTTGCTTTCTCACGGTGCCCACGGCTGATCCACACCAGAGGAGTCGGTGCCGGGAGTTCGTCTCCCATGCCCTTGGCATCTCATGCCCTTGCTCAAGGGCCGCACCCCCTGGTGTGGAAGCACGGAGGGCGCTTTGTGGGGTAACAGGGAGGTGGGGGCGGGAGTGACTGTGTGGTGATGCCTGTTAGCTCTGCTCCTTCTAAAGTCCCCTTCCCCCCCCCACACACACAGGAGAGGGTTAGCCCGGCCCCCTGCCACCCCAGGATGCTCTCCGCCTCACAGTCCATATCCCAGTCACCTGCATCCCTTTCTGCCACGTGAGGTCCAGGGCCAGTCCCAGAGCCAGAGCCGAGCTGTGACACGAGGCCGTCCCTCTGTCTGTGCCAGGCCAAGCCTCTGGGGGCACCTTTGGCAGGCTGGCTTCCGGCTGCAGAGTTTTAACCAACCCTTGCGTCCTCCTCAGTGTCAGCTCTGCTAACGGGGTGCGGGACCCGGAGGTGTGGCCGCAGTTCGGTTTTCCTTCGCCTTTAAAACCGCTCTGTATACTGTTTGCTTACCGCAGAGTGTAAACACATGAGCGTGCATTTAAATTCAGATTGAGCATGTAATCCGTTCAGTGTTACGGGCATAACGGTTCACTCATTTCTAACCCCCAGATTTGGACTTAAAACCACCAACAGAATCTACTGGAAGCAGTTTCTGGCGTTGCTGCGCGACCTTCAGTGGACCGAGGTTCAGGGTTCAAATCTCCCAGCCAAAAAGGACACGTATGTAAACACCCCTGCCTTTTCGTCACCGTGTCAAAGCGTGGCAAAGGTCAGACTGCCTCCTCATTGACTAACGGGGAATCAGTCTGCACGAATAATTATGAACCTCGGGGCGTGATTTCCCGTTGGCAGTTACGTTCTGTCCGTGCTGACTTAGATCGCCTTACCCCCTAGAGGTGGGCGTCGCCATCATTCCAGTTTCTGGATGGACAGAGGGGGCTCCGGCCCTCTGGCCGGGTCATGTGCTTAGAGAGCGGCCGAGGCAGAGGCCGCACGCACCGCGCTCGCCACCAGCACTGCCCTCGCCACCAGCACGCCCTGCGCTGAGTGTCCTTGTACATGGGGCGCAGACACGCATCTGTTAGGTGTTACAGGGAAAGGGGCGCCGCTGGTCACTGAGTCTTTGCCTCTCTGCGCGGTGCAGAGTGCGGGGCACGGGGACCGGGCCCCTGAGCCCCTTGTTTCTGTCTCGCTCCCGTGTCTGCCATCACGTGAGGTTTCGTTGTCACCTCAGTGGTGGTGGGGCCCAAGATGGGGGAAAGCTCTCCGAGGTGCGACCCGTTAGAACCCAGACTTCGCTCCCAGGAGGGTGGTCCGCGCTGGTGGCCGGTAAGCCTCAGGGGGAGAGGCGCCCAGGTCACCCCCACCGCACGGGCCCGCCCGCCGCGGGTTCATGAATCCCCGATGAACCGCCCGAAGCAGCCGTCAGTGCTCGGAGCCTCACCCCCATTCCGGGGTGCACCTCTCTGAGTTCATGGCTTTTCTTGTTTGTTAGTCCTCATCTAAGGATATTTTTTCATTGACTTTTAAAGAGAGTGGAAGGATGGGAGTGGGGGAGAGAGAGAAACATCGATGTGAGAGAGAGCCATTGATTGGTTGCTTCCCGCACACATCCTGGTGATTGTGGTGTCTTTCCATCCTCGGCTGAGGATATGTTTATGGACTTTTAGAGAGAGGGGAAGAGAGAGAAAGATTAATGTGAAAAACGGAGCAGTTGCCTCCCATACACCCGACCTGGGAGTGAACCCACAACCTAGGTATATGCCCTGACCAGGATTCAAACCCACAGCCTTGTAGTGTGCGGGCTGATGGTCCAGCCAATTGCACTGCACTGGCCGGGGCACAGACTGGCTGGAAGGCGGGGCCCAGGCAGAGGGCAGAGGGCAAGGGGCAGAGCAAACCCTGGCAGCCGCGTGCGCCCGCAGCCCTTGTAGGAGTCACGCCGACCGAAGCTGCCGGGCCAGCACACGCGCCTGCGCTGTCGGGAGAAGCGTTGTCCACGGGGAGACCGTTGTTATAGCTGCTGAGAGGGCCATTTTAGAAGTTGGATTTGCGTTATGTAAGAAAAGATCTTCGTCAAGACCAGGATTCTATTCCTGATTTTCCCTCTTCATCTCCCTGTAGCACCAGCTCTAGAAGCCAGTGTTGCAGGGAAAATATCATCACCAAGTTATTCAGACGAGACGACCACTACACGCTGCTGAGGAAGATGCTGCTGCTGGTCAACACGGTAAGGGTTCGAGGCCCTTCTCTGGAAGGACTCACTGCTCCTGAGGCTGCCGGGGGTGCGGGCGGAGCCAGGCCAGCAGCTGCGGGGTGGGCACCCACTTATCTGGCTCACAGACGGTGCTTTCTGTGTTGTTAATCCTCATCTGAGAGTATTTTTCATCGACTTTAGGGAGAGTGGAGGGAGAGGAGAGACAGAGAGAGAGAGAGAGATGCATCGATGTGAGGGAGACACATCGATTGGTTGCCTCCTGCATGTGCCCCGACCAGGACCGGACATCGAGCCTGCAACTGAGGTACGTGCCCTTGACTGGAATCAAACCCAGGACCCTCAGTCCGTGAGCCACGCTGGCCAGGCCGCCAGTGTTTTGGGATCCGCTGTGCATGCTGGGCGTTGTTCGGGGTGCTGAGGGATCCATGCTTGGCCCCGGAGCCCGGCTCGTTGGGGGACCGATGACATAACATTTATTACGATGCAGGAGGATGCACGGGGGCGCGAACAGTGCGGAGCCAAGCTGCTGAGAGGGCGGGGCTGCTGGGTAGATGGGTAACCCAGACCCCTGAACGCCCCCTCAGCCTAGAGTTCAGGGCTCACGCCGGCGTGTCGCTCAGCAGGGACATTAGTCGCAGAGCAGCCTGCTTAGCCGGGTGGCTGTCCTGCGGAGGAGGCTGGTCCAGGAGCGGGCACCTCGCGCCTGACCATCAGCCCGTCCCGCTGTGACGGGCATTTGAGAGGCACGGCAGTGGGTAGTTTGATCCTTCGGTTTCATTTCTCAGGTTTGTTCTTTCCCAAATAAGCGCATCCAGAAACCGAGTCTCCACAGATGCTGGTGCCACCCTGAATTCCTTTCCCTCAGAGGCGCCTCTTGGCCACCCCGTCAGCCTTCCCAAGCCTGAGGCCACAGGGCCTTCTGGTGGGCGGTACCCTCTGGCCTGGCACCGTGCCCCTCTGCTCGGTCCGTCCTCCAGGCCGTGCGGGGTTTCCGGGCGGAGTGTTGAGGCAGAGATGGGGGTTCTGTGTCTGCGGGGACATCTTCGCTGGCGATGCTGTGAGTGACCTCCAGGCCGCATGTGACCTGCATCCGACTGAGCAGCGCCATGGGGCGCTTAGCGCGTGCCAGGCACCATCTTTCACCCGGGCAGCCTCTCCCAGCTCCGGGAGGGGCGCTGTTCTTGATACCCGTGTCCATTGGCTGAGGAAGGGACAGGGTGAGTGACGGCTTAAGGCCCTACTGAGTGTGGGCCAGGATTCAAACCTCCAAACTGGCTGTACCCAGAGCCACACCCAGAGCTGCACCCAGAGCCGCAGTCAGTCCTGCCTGGAACTGTCCGGAGCTGCTAGCTGGCCGCCCCTTAAAGATAAATGAGGGCTTTGTGAGCGCCGCTTCTATTAATAAATTGAGGAAGCGATTTTAATTAAAAACAGTGCTCCTGCTTCTCTGCTGAGGAGGGCTGGGATAATGGGAACTGGTGGCCGCCAGTCCAAGGCTATTAGACCCTCTTGGCGTGCGGTTCAGATGGAGAGCCACGGGGCCAGTGGAGGTGAGGATGCGCCTCCCAGGCCAGGCTGTGCTGGGCGCTCAGGCAGAGGGCACGGCGGACGATGCAGGGTTCCTGCCCACGGCCAGCTCGCACTCTTGCGTGTCAGACCAGCAGTGACCACCGGATGCCTCAGAGGAACCGGGAGCAGGGGTCCCCCCCGGCCGCTGCGTGTGCCGCTCCGCACGCTGCGCCATGGCTGAGAGTGCGCCGGGCCCCCGATCCCTCACGTTTCGCCAGGCGTGGCTGACCGTCAGCCAGAAGCAACTGTGCCGCCTCCTCACGTACTCATGCCTTCCGGGTCATTATCTGCAGTTTGCGTGCTTTTGTACATAGAAAGTCTAGAAGAATCTTAAAAACACATGAGAATTAATAACAGAGCTTAGAAAGCCATTAGATATAAGGTCAATATGCAAAGAGAAACAATATTCTTATATACAGCAATAAGCAATTAGCAAAAACAGTTTAAAATACCATTTCTCATGATTTTTTAAAAAATTAAATACCTAGAAATATATGTAACAAACAAAATGCAGGTTCTGTATGTTGAAGACTACAAAGATCGGTTATAGAAATAACACCAACCCTTCACAAACATTCAGGATATATAGGAGGACGCCAGATTAAAAAAAACACACACACACAAGAAAGCCATAGACCAATATCTTTCATGAATTAGCAAAGCAAATCCACAAATACATCAAAAGGATTAGATGTACGACCATGTGGGATTTATTCCAGGATTGCAAGGTTGGTTTAACTTCCAAAAATCAATCAATGTAATACACAATGTTAGTGGAATGAAGGACAAAGCCGCATGATCATCTCAATAGATGAAGAAAAAGTATCTGCAAAATCCTGCGCTCATTCCTGATAAAAACAGCTCTTGGAAAACTAGGAATAGGAAGGACATACCCCACCTGCTCGCGGGCATTTATGAGAAACTCATAGGCAGTGGTATAAGACCAAATGCTTTTCTCTAAAGATCAGGAAAAGCACAAGATTAGAAGCTCTGGCTACTGCTGTTCAACATTGTACAGAGGTTCTAGACAAGCCATCAGAAAGGAAAAGACAGAAAAGGCGCTCAGACTGGAAAGGAAGAAGTCAAACTGTCTTTATTCACACACCAGAGGGGCTTGTGATAGAAAGTTCTATGGAATGCACACACACACTGCAAGAACGAATGCGTGAGCTCAGGTTGCAGGATAAAGATCAGTACCCAACATTCAGTGACCTTTGTATCAACTAACGGTATGCAACCTGAAAATGCACGTCAGAAAGCCCCTCTCACAGTTGCATGGAAAAGAACGCAATGCCTAGGGTTAAATTCACAAAAGCAATACCAGCCGTGTGCACTGAAAATTATGAAACGTTATTAAAAGAAAAAAGGTAAATGAAGAGCTAGTTCATACACATGCATTGGAACACTCATTAAGATTGCAAATCTTGCCCTAGCTGGTGTGACTCAGTGGATAGAGCGTCAGCCCGTAGACTGAAGGATTCCAGGTTCTATTCCAGCCAAGGGCACGTGCAGGCTCGATCCCCAGTAGGGGGCGTGCAGGAGGCAGCTGATCAATGATTCTTTCTCATCATTGATGGTTCTCTCTCTCCCTCTCCCTTCCTCTCTGAAATCAATAAAGAAGTATATATTTAAAAATTTTAAAAAAGATCGCAAATCTTGCCAAACTGATCTAAAAATTCAGTGCAAACTACATCAAGATCCAAGCTGGCTTCTTTTTTTTTTTTGGCAGAAATTGAAAAACTAATCTTAAAAATTCATATGGAAATGAAAGTTGGCAGAATAGCCAAAGCAATCTGGGAAAAGAAGAATGAAGTGAGTACATCCCTTCCAGGTTAGGAATCATCGTTTAAAGCCACAGTGACACAGACAGCCCTGCACTGGCAGGAGGAGAGGCGTACTGGTCAACGGAGTGGAACGGAGAGGAGAGAAATAAGCCTGCATTCACCCAGTTTGACAAATTCAGGGGGTGTTGGGGGTAAGAATAATCTTCTCAACAAATGATGCTGAGACAGTTGGATATCCATATGCAAAGAGGCAAATTAACTTACATCACATACAAAAATTAACTTAAAATGGTCCCTAGCCCTAAATATAAGAGCTAAAACGATAAAGCTCTTAGAAGACATGTGTAAATCTTTGTGACTCTGTGTTAGGCAGAGTTTTTAGATATGACACTAAAAGCATGACCCATTAAAAAAAAACACACAGTAAATTGTATTTATCAAAATTCAAATCTTTTGTGCGCCAGAAGATACCGTTCAGAAAACAAAAAGAAGGCCACAGACTAGGAGACAACATACGTAATTGAAATATCTGGCCAAGGACCTGTATGTGGAGAGAATAGGTAAGAACACTTAGACCTTGATAAGAAGACAACTCCATTTTAAAAACAGGAAAAAGATTTTAATGGACAATTCACCAAAGAAGATATATGAATAATCACGGAGCTCACAGAAAGATGCTCAAGCCCTAACCGGTTTCTCAGTGGTTAGAGGGTCAGCACATTGAAGGGTCTGGGGTTCGATCCTGGTCAAGGGCATGTACTTGGTTTCAGGCTTGATCCCTGCCCTGGTCTGGGCGCATGTGGAGGCAGCCAATAGATGTGTGTCTCTCACTCTCTCACATTGATGTTTCCCTCTGTCTTTCCTCGCCCCTCCTCTCTCTCTAAAAATCAATGGAAAAAATATATCCTTGAGGAAGGATTACCACCAACAACAAAAGGATGTTCAACATCACTAGATGTTAGGGCGATATAAATCAAAACCATATGAGATGCTACTTCACATTTGATTACTGTATAAGATGACTTTTTAACCCAGGAAAATCTTCTCAAAAGTTGGGGGTCGTCTTATAGGGCGAGTATATTCCAAACTATATTTTAACTGGAAAAGTTGGGGGTCGTCTTATATGCCCAGTTGTCTTATTCGCCGGAAAATACAGTACATGTGGCTATAATCAAACCCCTAGACCAGTGGCCTCACAGACCACCAGCGGTCCACGGACCACCGATCGGCGACGGCTGCCTTAGACAATAATAAGTGTTGACAAGGACGCAGTGATGGAACTCTTGTGCACTGCCGGTGGGAGGGTAAAATGGTGTAGCCACTGCAGAGAACAGTGTGGTAGTTTCTTTAAAATTTCATCAATAATTTACCTGCCATACGAGCCAGTGATTCCACTCCGAGGTGTCTGCCCAAGAGAAATAGAAACATGTGCTCACACCAAGACATTCATGCAAATGTCCATAGCAACGTTATTCCTAATTCCCAGGTGTTCATGAACCTGTGACAGATAAAGTGTGGCATATCCGTACAAGGGAATAGGAACAGAAATAAAAAGGGACAAAATGGTGATCCATGCTACATCATGGGTGAACCTCAAAACGGTTGTATGAAGTGAGAGGATCCAGATGCGAGATACATGCAAGCGCCTGTATCGTAGGATTCGGTTTACACGGATGTCCAGAGAAAAACCAGTACAGAGAGGCAGGAAAAATGCCTCGGTTGCCTTCAGGCTGGGGGTGGAAACGGAAGTGATTGCGAACCAGCACAGTTTCTTTCGGGGCAAAAATGTTCTGGAATTAGATAGTGGTGATGATGGTTGCATAATGCTGTAAGTTCATTGAAAATCACCAAAAAATTGTCGACGATTCCTATTTAGACTCTAA
>PVJN01040448.1:0-19228 GCA_004026805.1 Lasiurus borealis
ATAATGCAATGCTGTATCTCTTGTGTAAATACAATGTTTAGGCATAAAGATAATTTTGAGCATAACATCACCCACAATTAACACCTATTTTTTCCCATATCAACATCCCAACCTAAATAGATTTAATTAGGTATTCATAATTGAAGGTAAATTAGGCCCAGGATAGGAGAAGTACTTAAGGTATGTCTACTTCAAGAAAATTTATTTAAGAGTCATTGGTCAAAGCCACTCATAAATAATTCCAAACTAGTCATCTTACATAGTAAATACCTCTACTCATATACTTACTGTATTATATTATGATAATTCGTACACAAATCTGTCTTTGTGTCTTAAAATGTGAGATTTTAAGAGTAGGGATTATTTCTTGTCAATTGTAGTTCCAGCTCCTATCAATGTGCTAGCAACACTGTAAGCAGTAAATAAATCTTTGGTTAGTGAAGAAAGACAATAAAATGCCTATTTTCAAGTCTCATTTAATTAAAATAATCTTTAGAATTCTGATGCTAAAAATTAACACCAAAAGATTTTATGTTACTAAATTTTAAAATAATGCAACTGGAACATTTTTCTAAGACAACTGATAAAAATTTATTAAGAAACAGCTATAAGCTAAATGCTGTACAAGTGGGGAGGATACAAAAAAAAGGACTTTACCCTTGATAGCTGTGTAAACAATATGAGTATTTCCACGACCAATGAGACATCCTGTCATTGGTTTACAATCGACATCACAGAACCCTTGGAGCCAAACTCTAAGACTTTTGATTCCCCCCCCAAGAATTCATGAGTTCAACAACTCCATGTTCCTTAACCTATGACAGTTTTCCAGAGTTCAATACAACAGGAAAACTTAAAATCTGAATGGCAGTCTTCTACCATCATTATAAATAATTTTAAAGGTCTATGTGATTATCATTAAAAAAGGAACTATCTCTTGGACTAAAACAAACACATACAGAAACTATTCCTATTGTCTTATACCTAAAGTGTTTTGATATAAAAATTTGCTCACAGAATCAATCCAGATGCCCTGATCTATTGCTCATTCGTGTAACTTTTGAAGCTGTACTCTTTTTTGCAGGCAAAGTATAATATACTGATAAGCAATTTCCAAAGCAAAACTTGTGCTTCTGCATTTCTGGAACAGCCAATATCTTCCTACTCATTTTGCATTTTTCCCTATCCCAGCAGTTTCCCAATGCATAATAAATGAAATAATTGTAGAGTTAGAGTAAGAGATTTCATTAAGTTAGACTAAAGTAAATCATAATCTTATATTAAGCTGGAATTGATGTTAACAATGTTTTCCAATCACTTCAGCTTTACAAATGAAAAAAAAATATTGATAATAGGAGCCAGAAACCCTGGCTGCCAGGGTAGTGCTTATACTAATTTACCTACGAATAAAAGCAAAAATTCCAGTCAATCATTCAAACACTTAGGGTCTATTAAATGCTTGTCTTTTTAAGAAAAACTATACAATGAGATAATTTTTAGGTTTCCACTATCTCTAGGCACTTCTTTTTATGCCTCAATCCTGCACAATTTTGTATTTATTCATTTATGCTTTCAACAACTATTTACTGAGCACTTATTACATGCTAAGCACTGGCAAATATATCAATGACAAAACAAAATCACTGTTCACATAAAGCTTGCATTCTGTGATCATAATAGGTACAATAGAAAAAAATAAAGCTGAGAAATAGTTTAGGGATTGTGGGTGGTAGATTTACAGTTTTAAATAAGATGTTCAAAGAAAGCCTCAGTGAGAGAGTTAAAACAGTAAAGACTTGAATGAAGTTAGGAAGCAAGCGATGTAGACATAGGGGAAAGAATATTCAAGATCAAGACCTTGAAGCAGAAATTATCTATCATGTTGAAAGAAAAGCACCAAGAACAATGTGGCTAGAGTTGCATGAGCAAAAGTTAATGTATTAGAACATAAAATCAGAGAAGTAAGGGCGACTGGGAAGGACCAAATCAGAGGAACCTACAGTTGAAAATTTCTACTAAAAAATACTAAATATTGCCCTGGCTGTTATTGCTCAATGGTTAGAGCGTCAGCCTATGCACCAAAGGATCATGGGTTTGATTCTGATCAAGGGCAGGTACCTGAGTTACAGATTCTAATCCCAGCTCCAGTCAGGGCACATGAGGTAGATGACCAGTGTGTGTGTGTGTGTGTGTGTGTGTGTCTGCACTCGCAACTCTCCCTCTACCCCCGCCACCCCCAATCTCTTCCTTATTTCCACTCTATCTGAAAATCAATGGAAAAAATATCCTCGGGTGAGGATTAAAAAAAATACTAAAATTATCTTAGATAAGGATTAAATCAAGGGCCTTACTAGCAATGATCCAACTGAATAAAAAATAGCATGAACTGCTAATGGTAGAATTTATGATATCAGCAGATTAGTAGAGATGTTATTTTCGGACATTCCCAGCATCCATTAAATTGTACTTCAGAGAGCATTATCAACTACTCTTAAGACTAGCTTTGAAACATCGCCTTGTCAATTTACTAGGAAGTAAGTGCTGAAACGAGGATTAGAAGGCAGAGAATGAGGGAATTTACATGCTCTCCATTGAAAGGAGAAGTGTTTTACCTCCCCTATCTCAGGAGGATATGCTAATATATAATTCAAAATAAGGAGGTAGCCAATCAAATAATATTCTACAACTAAGAGTGGAATACAAATTTCAGAGAGCCAACTTTTGCTTTACCCTAATACTCATAATACTGTAAGAATCCCAAGGACAATAGTTTCTCTTATTTTCCACATTCCCCATCTACTTCAGTCATTTTAGGGCTCACATTTTGTATTGCTCTGAGGAAACCTACAAAAGTATCAAGTCAGGAGAAAAGGCTCTTCTGAGCTCTCCCAACCTGACTTAGAAACACACAGCTTTTTCACAGTCCTGTCTTTAAAAGCTGAGGCTGCAGATAACCATTACATTTTCTATACTTTTTTTGTTCCTTTACTTTTCTCATTCCCAGCAAGATCATGTACTGCACTCCAGAATCATAACAGTGTACTTCAATTTTTATCTGCTAAAGTCTCTATATATTTCAGACTCCTTATTCTAAATTATTTTCGTCAGGTATCTCCTGTCAAGCACATGAGTTCTAAAACTATCATGCCAATTACAAAGTACTGTATAATACATCATACAAACACACAGTATTAATATTTTAGTTACTTATTGTAAGATACCAAATATAACTAGCTATCAAAAGCATCTTCTGTACTATAGATTTCTATTTGATTATAGGTGGCAAGACTTCTTCAATCTTTAGAATAATTTCCAGACTCAAATCAGTTTTCTTTAATTTTTTTTTTAGTATTGTCTAACCAGCATGAAGAAAAAGAGAAAAAGAGGGGGAAAAATCTGTATCCCAGGCTCTTTGGTACTTCTTTTACATGAATTAATATGTAAATAAAAGTAAAGATTTAAAAATATGTATCAAGTTCATTCAGGTTAAAAGATAATCCCTATCAAAGGCAGAGAGTGATTCAGTTTTAAGGTTCTGAGTTTACCAGTATACTTTATGCCACATCCTAAAATATTGTTAGATAACTTCGACATAGAATTAATAAATTGTCACTTTAAACTGAAATTTATAGCTCTTTACTAGTATATGGTAAACTAAAACAAAACACAAGTATATACTAAACCAAGTGGTGCCAAATGCACTCCTTGCAGATTCTTTTATGTGTGATCTTACCTATCTTAAGGCCTTTCTGCTGCTGTATTAATATAAGCCATGGTTTCCAACTCCATCCCTTCCTACCTCTGTTCTTAATTTTTCTAAAATGCAAAGCTAGGAGTAGAAAGGAATAATACAAATAAGAGAATTGAGGCAAGACTGCTTTGAGTTTGAAAAACCAGGTTCTACCACTTATTAGCATTTTGATCTTATACAAATATATTAATCTTGCTAAGCCCTGGTTTTCCATCTCTGCAAATTGTGGACAATATCCACCTCAAAGGGTCACTATGAGGACTAAATAAAAATATAATAAAAGTATAAAAGCTTCCTAACATAGGCACCCAAAAAATGTTTAGCCTGAACCACCAATCTTTATCATATCCTAAGAGAAAACTGATTTAAGGAGACTATCAGAGAACAATGTAATGGCTGGAATTGAGAATATTTGCTTTCTAGTAGTGATATCGTTGTAATTAATCTAGTTTAATAATACCTAAAAAAAAAAAAAACAGAGGGAAGGCCAAATTTTATAGGCATGACATTTGTGTAGCTTTACCATAAAGCTGAAGTTTAACAAGCCCATTCCCTAAAGATTGATGCGGGAAGGGACTGGAGAGGGGCAGTTTAGACACATGTCCAGTAAAGTCTGAAGGAAATGGGGAAGGTACTTGTCTGCTAGTCACACCTGGGAATAGTTGTGAGGCCACAGTTAGGCATGGCGACTGCAAGTGAAAGAAGATTTGAGATACTTAAACTCCTAAACAAAGGAGTTTGCTCTCTTGCCTTTAGGTTCGCCTCCTGGCTTGCAGGGCTCTCACACTCCCCCACACAATGGACTAATGGACTGCAACTGTCTTAATGCTAAACTGGATCCAGCTCTACATGGAATGGAAACTCTGGACACTGGCTTTGCTTCTAACTCTGCTGAGTCCCAGCTGCACATCTTCTGGGATTACATTAAAGGAAATGGGACTTTGCAAACGGAGGGGTATAACTCCATGCAAATAAAAGTCACTCATACTCCTATGAAGTCTCAAAAAATTCTTTTTCTGAAGATATCCTAAGGACACAGCCTATACCCAACATTTAGTCGGGATAGGGAGACACCACTCCCACAAGCTATGGAAAAAGACCGTCCACACATTTCTCTGGAAATATTAGGGGCGTTTATTTGGAAAACTAAACTATGATGAGAAAGTAATTTTATGAGTATGCAGAAATCCAGTTAAGTAGATAGCTCTTAGCCAAGAACTGCTTGGACAAGGCTTGCTCCCCACCCTCCATGTCCTGTATCTGCAAGAACTCATTGTCCCAAGTTTCTTTATAAAATTCAGTTTTTTAGAGTGCCTCTAACCTTTTAATTACTCTAAATATGAGTGACTGCCATTTGAGGAAAAGCCTCTAAGGCAGTAGTTTCTAATCATCTTGAAGGAATTATTTTCATCTCCCAAAGCTGTGTGGATTGGCATGGGAGCAATGTAAGTCTCTGACAAGGAAGAAGGAAGAGGTGATACTGGCAACTGTCTACCCCTCTCCAGTGAGAAATTCTGAAAAAAATGAAATCAAGAAATGCAGTAGTAGAGGTCTAACAGGTAAGTTTTTGATCCAATGGGAACAGTAATCCAATGTTTGGAGAATTTGGCTCAAGCTATTAATTCATTTTCTAATACCTCATAGAATAAACCACATTCAAAGAATGCTATGAATGATTTCAGACAGAAAAACCTTCCTTGCTAAGCTTTATATTAATACTTGTAATATCTATGATCATGTCAAGGCCCCTTCAAATAGTGACCAAGATCTAAAGAGAATCCTGGTAGAGACCATGGAGAGAACATAATGAATATTAGTATTTTTGGTGCTTAGCTGCTAAAATTCTGTCTCTACCTCTAAAACACAAAATGCTTGTTGGAGATATAGCATACAGTGACTAAATGAATAGAAATGTGATATTAGAATCCCATTATTCTGTATGTTTTCCCTGGAAAACATCAAGATAAAGAATACCAAATAAAGATTTAAAAAGATGAGCAATGATGATATGGAGAAATAAATACTTAAGAATCAATGGAACATCTAGAGTCAATATCTAGCTGATAGCAGATAATGAGGAACTAGAATATATGGGAGTCAGAGCTAAAGTAATAGATTAGGGGTCTGCTTCTGTATATACAATAGCAGAAAGCATAAACTAAAGATTTAGGGAGTTGGATCAATCCCATCAATGTATTTTGCTTGGACTACAAGGTATTTAAAAGTCATGAGACTAAATATAAATGTGAAGGCTTTTGTTTTTATTTTAAAAATTGCATCTCTCCATCCGGCTGAGTCATCACTGAGTTTATAATCTCCCGTGTGCCAACAACTAGATGGAGTTGAATTGCACTTCCCCTTTTACATGAGGCATGAGCCTTCCAGTTCACCACAGTCTCTACCATCTCTAGACACTAAGTATCAACTGCTCTTTATCACCAAGATTATACTGTGGTTTTTTTCATGACAGAGAAATAATTCTTTATACTTAGGTCTCTGTGACAACAACAAAAAAAAAATCTATTTTTTCCAATACACCTGGCCCTCTTATTCATGTCATCTGGTAGTGCCTGAGCAATCAAGAAAATGAGGTGGTAATACAGCTAGTTTATTTGCTGAAAAGGAAGAATCTAGAATATAAACTAGACACCAAAAAAACAAAACAAAACAAAACAAAACTTCCTCAGAATTTAGTAACTGAAAATGTTGTGGGGATTTACTCTATAGATATATATATATTCATACACAAGGAAAATAAATAACTTATGTTCAATGTTATTGTTTGCAGCAACATTTGTAATTGGAATAGATTAGAAACAATCTAAATGTCCATCAAAGGGACTAGACAAATAAGTTCTGGCATAACTTAACCATACAATGCAAACACAAAAATAAATTCCTTATGGGCTAATATGAAACAGACTCCAAGTGAAAAGAACAAGGAAGAGCAGAATATATATGTTTTGAGAGGGAAGAGGAGGAGGACGGAAAAGGAGAGTAGGGGAGAATAAGTAACTATATATTTATTTATACATGCATAAAGTATTTCTGGAGGGATAAATAAAAAATTGGTAATAATGACATAATGATTCATTCCCTCAGGGAGGAGAACTTGCTAAGTGAGGAATGGAGGTGCTAGGAAACTTCACTGGACATATTTGTGTATATTTTGAAATTTATAGCAGGTAAACAGATACAAAAATCATTTTTTAAAAAATGTAACGGTTGGCTGGGCTGATTCCAAGTCTGATTAAGAATTCAACAACTATCAGAACAGTGTCTCTCACCACATATATGATATTCCGCCTTTTAGTTCACAGATGACGGAAATTTCAGCTGGAACATAAAGCAAGTTGAGGGGGTGAGGAGAGTGAGATGAAATAAGAACAATGGAAGAAGTGACATAGTGTCTTTTTCCATTTAGCTCTCTGAACTGGTTTTGAGCCCAGAAAGAAGGAGTAAAAGGATAGATTTAAAAGATAAGAAACCTTTTCAAGAGACTGTGAAACTGTAAGCACAAAGTCTGCTTCTCTGGAACTTGGAGACCTTGTGACAGTGTGGTTGGTACAGGTAGGGGGATGGTGACACAAGATTCTCTTAACTCAGCCCTGCACCTTGCACCTCCTGGGTACCCTGAAGACTGGAGGCTTTGAAAGCACTAAAGACAGCATTTCTGGCAGGACTGTCCTCACAGAGGACCCAGCAACAGTGGCAATAATAAGGCACCATGCTGGGGTGGCTACAAGGGAATGGACTTCCTTCCCAAGGAGATTGTAGGAAAAGAATATTCACTTCTGTTCCTTAAATGCACGTTCTGTTCCACTCAAGAACTCTCAGAAATACTTAAGGGAACTCTGAAGAGGGCTGGGGGTTTGTGCAAGTAGGAGGGAACTAAAAATGTTACTTTATCTATATATAGGCGATGAAGCCTAGAAACAAGTATGCTACAAAAACATGGAAGTATTATTTAGAGGCCTGAACGAACAGAAAACAATACTCTGCCAAGAGAGTCAAAAGGAAAGTCTTACTGTTGATTTGTGCGTGTGTGTGTGTGTGTGTGTGTGTGTGTGTGTGTGTATTAATTAGGAGATTGCTCACTGAACAGGATGTAAAAGAGAAAAAAACACGAGGATGGCTGGAAAGAGGTTACTCAAGGCTCTGCTGGGAACAACACACTTAGTTATGCAGTACCTACTTTCCAAAGTGAAATCTTTCAACTGCTTTAAAATGTTTCTTTTCTAAGCCATTGAAAGCAATGAGATCATGTTCTTGATTAAGTGCCAGGTTTTTCCCCTGCAAACCAGACTGTTGAAGTTAAAAAGAAGAAAAATTAGAGGAATGAAAAGGATAAAGATAGGAAGAATTAGGAATAGAAAACAGAGGGAGAAACAAAGAGATTTTAATAGGCTAGGGATAGAAAATCATGGAATGACCAAATATAGAGTTAGTTTTAAAAATTGAGACTATCTTGCCCTGTTCCAAAGCATCAATTCAATTTATGTAACTGATGTTTTCCTATCCCATTTTATCCAGAGTTAAGATAACATATATAATCCCTTTATGCTTCCCAGTACATAGTGCTAAGTAATTATAAAAACATAGATTAAGTTATTTGTGAAAGATGGGGTTATATGGGGGCTTGCTCAACAATAAAATGAAAGGACCCTAAAGTCTAGTCTTAGGCAATTTTGGTTCATATGTTTTTCACAAGTGGAAATAAATGATATTCATTACCTTAAGCAACGCACAGTGCAAGAGATAATTTCTAAGCAAAGTAAGAAGTCAAATGAACAAGAACTAGAGATTAAACTTCATCTTAAAATGCAACTCCTTTGGTTTATAGAATAAATAACATGATCTATGAATTACACAGTTGACTCTTGATCAACATGGTTTTCAACTAAGCAGGTCCACTTACATGTGATTTTTTTTCAATAAATACTATAAATGTATTCTCTCTTCCATGATTTTCTTAACATTTCTCTAGCTTACTTTATTGTAAGAATATAGTACTTAACACATAAAACAAACAAAATATGTGGTAATCAAACTGTGCTATTGGGTAAAGTTTCTGGTCAACATCAGGCTATTAGCAGTTAAGTTTCGAGGAAGTCAAAAATTACATGCAGATTGCCCTGGCAGGTGTTGCTCAGTGCTTAGAGTATAAGCTTGTGCATCAGAGGGTCTCAGGTTCAATTTTCAGCCTAGAGCATGTACTTGGGTTGCATGTACGTTGGGGTACATGTGGGAGGCAAACAATCAATGTGTCTCCATAACATCAATGTTTCTCTCTCTTTCCCTCCCTTCCATTTTCTAAAAAAAAATAAAATATAGTATCAATGGAATGGAAAAAAACTGTCCTCACTCCTTGGGTGAGAATTAAAAAAAAATAAATTATAACACATAGATTTTCAAAATTGCAGGGGCAAGTGCCCCTAATACCACATTGTTCAAGGGTCAACTGTATTTTGTGTCCATGACAGTCTCCTCCACTTTTATCTATAGCTTTTTAATGTAGTTTTATGTTTGAATAGCATTTTATCCTTTTCAGAGTATCTCTTTATTTCTCACTTAATGTTCACAATACCCTGTGAGGTAGATAGGACAGGTTTCATTCAGTTTTAAATACCAAAACATACATAGAATGGTTAAGAGAGAATTTACAAGTCAGTTGTAAGCCAAGGATCCAATGTTTGTCATAGTGATGTTTGTGGACTACTATTCATCTCACTCAACATATATTAAGTGATAACGTGTTCCAGGTACTATTAGCAATCTATATCTGTCTATATAAAAGCCTAAGTGAACAAACAACTGAACAATTGGTTGACTGGTCACTATAATGCACACTGACCAACAAGGGGCAGATGCTCAATACAGGAGCTGCCCCCTGGTGGTCAGTGCACTCCCACAGCCAACCTCCCATAGCTGGCCAACATCCCGCGGTTCCTTCCCATAGGCCACCAGGCTCCAATTGGTCCCAATAGCCTGCCATGCATTAATTCGCACACCAGACTTCTAGTAAAAATATAAGAGACCAAAAACATAGTACCTTACTGAGCTTTATTTAGTGAGAGTCATTTATACATATAAAACCCTAATGTGCAAATAGACCACAAACAGTGGAACAAGTGAACTGGCCACTATGATGTTTGCTGACCACCAGGTGGCACGCATGGAACATGATAGGCATTGGCCATGGCGAGACGGTGGAGCAGGTGAGCAGGGACACCACACCAAGGCAGGGTGCCAGTTGCTGTCACTGGAGTGAGCCTCTGGTGGTTACTGAAAATTCTTTGCTTCCACAAACCACAGTCCCGCCCAGTGCTTACACCTGCTGCCAATGCCAGAGCCACCGCTTGCACACAATGCCAGTGCTGGCCCTGCTTGCACCTACAGCCAGTACCAGAGCCACCACTCGCACCCACTGCCAGCACCCCGTGATGGTCCCACTCACTCAGCGCCATCAGCGTGTGTGAGCAGCGGCTGCTAGCCCCGATCACCCATGAGGGCTTCTCTGCCTAACCCTGCTCCTGAGTGGTGATCGGAGAAGCAGCTGCTGCTCACACCCACTGCTGGCACTGGCCCCAATCGCTCCACTCCCTCAGCAAGTGCGAATGAGGCCAGTGTCGTGCCGTCAGTGCAAGGGAGCGGCCGCAGTGGAAGAGGCAGGGCTGCAGCAGAGAGAGATTGTGGGGGGCTGTGGTGGCATGGCCGCAGAAGATGGGCTGAGACCCGCCCCTGTGCCCACAGCAGCCTCAACCGCCCACAGTTCCTTTCAAGGTACACAAATTCATGCTCTGGGCCCCTAGTTATTTAAATGATAATACAAATACTGGTAAATGGCAAAGTTCCACTTGTGACAAGTGCTGTGATGGGTGGGGTACCTTATGCTGTGAGACCATAGACTAGAGCAAAGACAGTATTCCCTAGTAAATAGTGATAGGCTAGGAAAGGATTTCTTAGGAATTAATGATAAAACTCAGATGTGACGACAGCATTATACAAAGAAAGGAAACACTAATTCAAGGTGAAAAGCAACATCATGTACATAAGGCCTACTGTGGGAGGGGCCATGTAAAACACAAGAGATTGAATGAAGAGCAGTGTGGTTGAAAGAGGAGGCCTTATCCTAATAACTTCCAAGGTGAGATTAGGATTTCCAATATGATCTTAAACAATAATAAGATTTGAGTGACTACAGCCCTAGTCTAATGATTGTTCTATAATATCTAGATGTTTCACTCAGAAACAGGGGGCAAATTAAAATGAATGCAAAAAGAAAGGAACTGCTATGTCTATTAAAAAGTTTCTAAATTATCTGCATTCTAGGAAATTATATCACTTTAATTTAGGGCGTAATAAGAGAATTTATGAAAGTGGTGACATCTGCTCTGGGATTTTAGGTTGAATTTCTATTGATAGGGGATAAAGAAGCTACTGCAGATAACGAAATGAAGACTGAAAAGATACACCTGCTGCTTCATAGGAATGTGAGTATTTTATTTTAATATAGTCTTCCCTAAGTGGTACTTTAGAAATATCATCGCCATAATATCTTGAAGTTGTAGAGGTCTTAGATTTTACAAAGCTTTGCTTAATTTTATACTCACAACAAATTCTATAGGGTTCAAGGGCACACATTAAGTCTCTCAATTTTGCAGATAAAGAAAGCCAGCTGAATAAGGTTGACTTGTGCAAGGTCACATTTCAACAATGCTCTTTCCTTTTAACATTACAAATTCATGATCATCAGGATGTGGAACTCATATCAAAATTTGTTATCTGAAATACATAGAACTAGGCTTGGGATATTAGATACATAAGAATTCTAATATAATTTCAGGCAAAAGCCAGTTATTCTGGTCTTATTTAAATAAAGGTAATGTGATAGGCAGATGGTTTTCTCAGACAGTGAGATAGAGAAAATGACAGTGAGAGAGAGACTCAAATGAGGCATCCTGATGATGTCTAATAACTGAGGTATTAAAAAAACTACTATTGTGATAAGGGGATGAAAAAGGGGAGGAAGTAGGGAGAGGGTGGCAACAAAATAACACTAAGTACAATCTACTAAGGGACAACTGAACAGATACAGGAGGTACTTTCTGATGTTTTAAAATAAGTTTTTAGTTTTCTTCCATGGACACACTGAAAATCTATGCTGTTCTAACACATAGAGGACTCTATGTAAGTGTCTTCCTATTAATAAACCAGGGGCCCAGTGCATGAGATTTGTGCACTCAGGGGGTCTCTCAGCCAAGCCTGCACCCTCTCACAGTCCAGGAGCCCTCAGGGGATGTCTGACTTACTACTTAGGTCTGCTCCAGAGTGTTGTCTGATGGCCTTAGGTCCTACAACAGCAGTTCTCAACCTGTGGGTCACTACACACAGGTTGAGAACCACTAGCAGGGCCACCTAAGACCATCAGAAAACACAGATACAGTATTTACATTACAACTCATTAACGGTAGCAAAATTACACTTATGTAGTAGCAACTAAAATAATTTTTTGGTTGGGGGACACCACAACATGAAGAACTATATTAAAGGATCCCAGCATTAGAAAGATTGAGAACACTGCACTAGATCGTATTCAAGAAAATCTATTGGTCATTACTCTATTTTCATAAACAGAAAGAACTTTTTTTCAAAGAACAGAAAACTTTCAAGCCACAAATAAGTGGATTCCATGTTAACATAGAGACTGATTGAAAGAATTGGGTACCTTTGGCAAGTACTCTTTTGGGGAGCACTTGAGACTTGGTTGGAAAGCTTGTAAGGAGGACATTCTGATAAAAGCTAAGTGTGAGAAGGCCTCCTGCCTCATTTATTGAAAGGAGTGTCAAAGGCAAGGTGGCACCTCTAATTATTCCTTGACCTATGCAGAGCCCCTAGGTGTTTACTGGAATCCTTATGCTTAATCCCTGTGAACACGTGTGTCCTCCCCAAGATTACTCACTTTACTGATTGTATCTAAAGATAAAAATCCCAATAAAAGCCTAACAAGGCAGGTAATTGAGGCTGCCTAGCTTCTTCAGCTGGGTTGTCCCTTAGCCCTCTCCCCCACAGTCAAACTGTGGCAGAGCAACATGTTCATCTGTCATTCACGGGCTGATCAGCTCCAGCAGTACTCTATGACGTGATAATGTACTCGTACATATAAGACTAATTTCCCCTATATTTAAAGGAAATAGTAATAATTTATTACCACATCCAAAGGACTTAAGGTATTTGTTTAGAAATACTGATCCCCACTTCAAAAACTCTCAGAATCAGTTTATAAATCTTCTTTTCCAACTCAGCTATACTACCCTCATACCAATCTTACATCCTTCTTCTTGTCTCTCTCTCTCATCTTGTCTCAATGAGAGAGTTTTGGGTGACTGAAACATGAGAGACCTACAACAGAAAAAAGGAATATAGAAGGAAACAATGGTTTTTTCTTTTGAACTCTTCAATATTACCGTCTCATAACCTATCTAATCTACCTTAATACAAAGTGAAGAACAATATTATACCTGAAAAGCAGAATGATGGTAATGTTTGCTATTTTTCTTGCCCTAAAATCCCTTAATTTGGCTTTATTGAAAGTGGCCTTGGTTGCTGTTATTTTTTAACCCTCTTGTTCAGTGGCCCTTAATAGAAATAAGGTTCTTCACCTCAATAATGCAGACAATTTAATTAATAATGATTGAGTCATAGATGTTAGAGCTCTATAATCTAACTTTCAGATGTTAAGAAACTCATTTTCCCTGTGCCAAAGACAAGAGGATTTGTGAAGCAATAGTTTTTCTCATTTGACATGAAATCATTTTCCTTTTAGGTCAAAGTGCCTAATATGTTCTTGGGAACCACTTAACTATCTTTCATTTCTCACAGTAAATTAAATGTTTTAGAGTACAGCCAGCTGAATTTTGCTACACTAAAAAAGTACATGGAGAAAGTTTCCAGGCAAGTTACACCAATGAGTTTTATTAGTATTATAGTTCAAATACATAACACACAGTATATCTTTATAGTGTTATATCTATTCATATTATAATAAATGATTATTACTTATTATCTCTATACCTCTAGGAAAAAATTTTTTCAACTGCTCCTAAGATTAATGCTGGTTAAAAGAACTGGTTTGACATAAAACTGTAGGGCATACAATACAAGTAATGAAGCAGTAATTGCCTTAAGAAAAAGTGGGGGGAAAAGTGACCACCAATTTTTTATTTTTATAGACAACAAGAATCAAAAGGATAAAATGGAGTTTACAGATCTGGTCATACATCTTTGAAACACTAAAAAGTCTCAGTGTCTCCTTAAGATAAAATGATAGTTGGTTATATGAAAAAGAGAGTATTTTCAGAGTTACCATTTTTCAAGAGGAGAAATTAAGGATCAATTACTTAAAATAAAAAACAATAACCATAATGATGATGATGATATTTTAAGTCAGAATAGCAATAAGACTCTATTTTTTCCTATCTACTTAATTGACCATCATTGTAATCATATAATGTAGGTATAGTTATCAATTCACACAAAAAAGAGAAGATCAAGGGTCAGAAAATGTAATAAAACATTAAATAATTCAATAAACAGTATCTTTGACAAATGCCAGAGTTAGGATTATATATGATAAGTTCCTGACTCTAAACACAGCACTCTTCTACACTATACTGAAGTGATGGATTAGAAAATAAGACTACAAACTACTCCCATTTCAGAATTCATGTCTCTTTGTAATGTGAACTTGTTACTGTTAATATGTTTTGGTGTTTTGTTTTCCTTTATTTCAGAAAGGAAGGGAGAGGATGACAGAGCTGGAAACATCAATGTGAGAGAAACATTGATCAGTTGCACACACCCTACAGGAGATTGAGCCCAAACCTTGGGCATGGGCCCTGACTTGGAATCTAACATGTGACCTGGTACACAGCCAATGCTCAACCAACTGAACCACACTGGCTGGGTCTTGTTGCTCTTTAAGCATATATTTCAAAGAAAGGAAGTTTTTAATTTCAATGAGGTGAAATTTAGAAGTATTCATTTTCTTATCATTCGTACTTCTTGGTGTTTCTCTAAGAAACTTACCCTTAGTAAAGTTACATTTTATTCTGTTTCTTCTAGCAGTTTAACAATACATCTCAGCTCTTAGGTTGAGGATTATAATCCATTTAAGTAAGGTTCAAGGTTCCCACCCTTACCGATAAGAATATACAATTCCTTCAGCACCATTTGCTCAATGAGTTGCCTTGGTACCTTTATCAAAAATCAACTGACGGGGACCCTTCCCCCATCCCCACATGGGAGTCTGTACTTGTTCTTTAATAAATTTCCACCTTGGCTATAAAAAAAAATCAACTGACCATGCCCTACCCATATGGCTCAATAGGTAAGAGCATCAGACCACAGACTGAAGGGCTCAGGTTTGATTCTAGTCAAGGGCACATGCCTCAGTTCAGGCTCAATCCCTGGCTCAAGGCATGTGCAGGAGGCAACCAATCAGTATCATCTCTCTCTCTCTGCCTCTCCCCCTCCCTTCCACTCTGTCTAAAATTCAATAGGAAAAATATCCTTGGGTGAAGATTAATAAAAAAATAAACATAAAAAAACAGTAGACCATAAATGTATGAATCTTTATAGACCACATTTTGTTCAACAGAGTGACCAACCCTTATGCTAACACCACACAGTTCTGATGACTACAATTTTATGGTACGTCTTAAAATCAAATAGTGTAATTCTTCCAGTTTGGTAAATTTTTTTTAATAAGCTATTCTAGATCTCCTGAATTTCCATATGAATTATGGACTCAGCTTACCAAATTCCATAAAATAAACCTCCACAGGTTTTAATTGAGATTGTGTTGACTCTATAAATCAATTTGGGGAGAACTAAAAATTTTAAACTATTAAGGCTTCTGATCCAATGTATACATCTCCATTTATTGGGGTATTCTTTAATTTATATGTTTGGTGGTTTTCAGTATAACTAGAGGCCCAGTACACAAAATTACACAGATGGGGTCCCTTCACCCGGCTGGCTATCAGGGCCAATCAGGGCCATCTCACCCACTCCCTATTGGGGCCAATCAGGGCTGATGACTGGGGAGGGACCACAGGAGGACTCCAGGGTGTATCCAGCTCTTTCTCAACCAGTCCTGATTGACTGGACCCCATTAGCAAGCTAACCTACCAGTAGAAGCATCTGCCCCCTGGTGGTCAGTGCACATCATAGCGAGCAGTCAGTCAACCACTTGGTCATATACTTAGCATTTAGCATATTAGGCTTTTACACACACACACACACTAGTGGCCCGGTGCATGAAATTCATGCACGGAGTCGGGTGGAGGGGGGTCTCTCATCCCAGCCTGCAACCTCTCCAATCGGGGACTGCTGACTCCTAACTGCCCACCTGCCTGCCTACCTGATTGCCCACAACTCCCTCTGCCTGCCTGTCTGATTGCTCCTAATCTCTGCCTGCCTGCCTGATTGCCCCTAACTGCCTCTGCTTGCCTGCTTGACTGTCCCTAACTGCCCTCCCATGCCGACCTGATCTCCCCCCAACTGCCTTCCCCGGCTGGCCTGATCTTGCCATCAAGTGTCCTCCTCTTGTGGCCAATTTGGTCCTGATTGGTTGGTTTCTATGCAGGTCAGCATCAAAAGCTCCACTTCCTAAGCAGCTATTGGCTCCTCACAGTTCACCCAGATTTGGTTCTGATTGGTCAGTTTCTATGCCATTCAATGTCAAAAGCTCCACTTCCTAGGCAGTCATTGGCTCCTCACACTTTACCCAGATTTGGTTCTGACTGGTCCATTTCTGTGCCTATCAACAGGGCCTGATCGGAAAGGCAGGGCTGATCAGCAGCCTCGGTGGAGACCTGAAGAAAAATAGAGGCATGGCTGCTGTTCTGGCCCAGAGAAAAAGAGAGAGGCAAATGCTGATCAACCACTGCCACACAGGCTATGGATCAGACCCTGCTTCTTTCTTCAGGCCTCTCTCCAGGCCTGATTTGCAGCCTCCACAGCAGTCAGTGCTAGGTCACCACGGCAACCCAGTGCTGGACTGCAGGACTGAATTCTAGTTGGTCGAACCTCTGATCATGATGGACCCAGAGTTTTTATATATCAGGATTGTAACTCACGGCATTGGAATGCTCAGCATGCACTTTATCTCTGGTCTCTGGTCTTGGAGACCTCATGTCTTTTCAAGGCTCTGCTCACCCTCTTTAGCTCCACATGAAGTAAATTGCATCATGTGCATGGAAACTTTTTGCAGGCTCCATAGGTGTGTCTTTACTTCACTGCAGCTCTGATTACCCCAACATAAAGAAAGATACCCTCATTATCAGGTAATACCACTGTGGTAAAACCCCTGATCGGCCTACTGCAGTGGTTTTAAATAGGCCATAGGTCACCCTAGATTGTTTGGCTCAGTGGACAGAGCCATGGCCTGCAGACTGAAGGGGTCCTGGGTTCAATTCCAGAAAGACACATTCCTGGGTTGCGGGCTGAATCCCCAGTAGGGGGCACGTGGGAAGCAGCAGATCAATTCTTTCTCATCACCTATGTTTCTATCTCTCTCTCTCCCTCTGCCTTCCTCTCTGAAATCAATAAAAATGTATTCACAAAAATAAAAATAAATAGGCCACGAATCAAATATTGTTGCTCTCCATCCATCCAATCCCCTAGCACCATCTTTTGTCTTTGCCTCCACACCATCCCTACACACAAACTCTGCTGGGGTCTGTAAAATGGAGTCAGGATTTCTAATTCAACTATATATCAGATTAAAGATTTTCATTTCTAAAAAGTTATCATAACTTCTGAGAAGAAACACTTTACAGTACTTGGCAGGCATTGAGCACACATGTTTTTTCTTGAATTTCATTTCAATCTGCTAAGACAAGTACATAAAAACATAAATTCGATGGTCATTGTTATCATCTCTAATGTTATCACCTTGATTATGGCTCCTTTAAGTAATTAAAAGCACAATTATAGAAGAATGTGCTGCTATTTTAATCATAGTCAAATCTTAATGGAATAAACAATATGGGACAACTTAAACAACATGTAATGCATCCACATATTACAATACTTTGCAAATGTGAAAAAGAATGAGAGTGCTCTATGTACCAATATGAAAATTTTTCATTACATAATTATCAAATAAGTTGAAGGAAACATATATAATGTGCTACCATTGTCACAATGGAAGTGAAAATAAGAGTAGGTATAGAGAAGTTATGTAAGGATATACAATAATCTAAAATTAGTATTAGATATAAAGGGGTGTAGGAAGGAACCTGGTGGATAAGAGACACATTTAGAGACCTTCTGTCACTATATAATTCCTACATTTGTTCATTTCTAACATATGGAATATATTAAGCATATACACTAATAAAAGAGTAAGATGCAAATTGCCCATACCTTCACGATACCCGCCAGCTAATCAGGAATGAGCATGCAAAATAATTCAACGAAGATAGAGGGCTAATTTGCATACAGAGGTGCTGAGCAGCCAGGGGCAGGATGGGATACTTGTATTGGCAATGATGCAGGGCCCTAACTGATTTGGCTCAGTGGATAGAGCATCAGCCTGTAAACTGAAAGGTCCCATGTTTGATTCCAGTCAATGGCATGTACTTTAGTTGCAGGCACATCCACAGTAGAAGATGTGCAGGAGGCAGCTGATTGATGTCTCTCTCTCACTGATGTTTCTAACTCTCTATCCCTCTCCCTTCTTCTCCATAAAAAATCAATAAAATATATAAAAATGAATAAAAATAAAATAAAAACACCAAAAGAAAAATAATTTCTGATGACTCTCAATATCATATCATAATCATAAATCATTTGCCAATAATTTATATTCAGAATATCCAAGTAGGTACAGAGGTACATGTTCCTTACCCTCAAAACTTACAACCTAGCTCTAGCCGGTTTGATTCTGGCCAAGGGCACACGCCTAGGTTGTGGGCTTGATCCCCAGTAGGGGGTTTCTATCTCTCTCTCCCTTCCTCTCTGAAATCAGTAAGGATATATTTTTAAAAAACAACAACTTACAGTTGTCAAGACAAATGTAACTGAGGTAGGTATTGCATCTAATTTTAAAGGATAGTTAAAAAATAAACAAACAATAACTTAAGGCAGAATAGTCTAAAGCCAACTGAAGAGTACAAATAATACATGTTCCAACTGATCCAAATAAGCAAATAACCTCCAAGGCTCAAATAAATGAAGACTTCATAAAGAAGGCAGGAATTAGGTAAATGGGGGGAAAAAGAACATTCTAGGGAAGTCAAATTGCTATAACAAAGATGCTAAAGTAGAGAAAAAAACACAAAGTAAGCTCAAGGATACTGATTAGATCAGTTTGAAATGGAAGGCTAGTCAAGGTAACAATGAAGGAAAAGAATGAAGTCTAATAACTACCATAATACTTATACAATATTTTGCTTATATTATCTCATT
>PVJN01040449.1:0-19262 GCA_004026805.1 Lasiurus borealis
TTGTAGTGGCTTTGACTTATCTTTACCTCTAAGTAAGTTGCATTCAGTGGCTCATCACAAAACCACTTTCTTAATGTGGAATTTGTGCAAGAACATGGTATCTGTTCTGAATTTTCTTTATTCTCATTTTTTATCCAATCTGTGTAATTGTGTTGGCCACAACACTGCAACTAGAAAAAAGATTTTATGAATTTTACCATAAAATATTCAAAATGCAGTTAATTATAAGTGCCCATGTATATTAAAGTGTTTTCATGATAAATTTATTCTTCGTTAAAATGTAGTGAATTAAGTAAATAAGTACACGTTTGTTTAATCTATTATAATGTTGCTGTTATTGTTGATGTCAATAAGAGATAAAGATCTCTACTTGATAAGTGGGCTATGTCTGGCTGAAATTATTAAATCTAAATTTATTTATAGAAGCCCTGAATGAAAGGTATACTTGATTTAACAAATCTACAACCATGTTTTGGGCCAGAACATAGAAGAAAAAATCCTCTTCTGAACTATAGCAGTTATCTTTCTTTATATTTATCCCCACAACGCTGCCATACGTGTTTAATACACATTTAGAGAGTTAATCTACTTTCTTTAGGATTAGTGTGAGATGTTAACTTTCATTTTTGTATTGTACAAAAAACCACAACAAAGAACCAAAAGGTGATAAGGAAGATAGTCATAGAGATGATCAAGCATCTAATAAATGCCTCATTTCCTATCCTATTGAGTTGGGAGGGTGTGAAAAAAATCAGTTTATATATTTGACACTTAGAAAACAGGAGAAGGTTAAAGTGAATATTTCCTTGTTTTCTAAACTTGTTATTGAAAGTTGTAATATCAGTATTGTCTATGTCAGTGGTTGGCAAACTGTGGCTTGGGAGCCACATATGGTTCTTTGGCCCCTTGAGTGTGGCTCTTCCATAAATACTATGGCCTGGGCGAGGCTCTTTTGAAGAAGTGGCATTAGAAAAAGTTTAAGTTTAAAAAATTTGGCTCACAAAAGAAATTTCCATCATTGTATTGTTTATATTTGGCTCTGCTGACTAATGAGTTTGCCGACCACTGGCCTATGTCATAATACGTACCAAAAATTTTGACAAGAACTTGCGACTGTTGAATGACTATAATAGTGCTTTAGAGCTTGGATACTAAAACTTAGTTAAATCAATCAAACCTACATATAATATACCAATTATATTCATGGTTAGGAATTTTAAGCTGGATTCTCATTAATGATAGTAATATCATGCATAGAATTGTTTTCTCGTTTGTCAGTTTATGACCATAAAAAAAAAAAAAAGCCGAAACCGGTTTGGCTCAGTGAATAGAGTATCAGCCTGCGGACTGAAAGGTCCCAGGTTTGATTCTGGTCAAGGGCATGTACCTTGCTTGCGGGCACATGCCCAGTGGGGGGTGTGCAGGAGGCATCTGATTGATGTCTCTCTCTCATCGATGTTTCTAACTCTCTATCCTTCTCCCTTCCTCTCTGTAAAAATCAATAAAATATATTTTTATAAAAAAAGGTTGTAATGCAAACTGGAAAGGGAATCCTCTATAGTTCACATACATCAGAGAAAACATATGCAGAATAAGACATTTATAATCACATTTCAATTCTCCTAAAATACATTTTTGTTTGATAAGGATGCTAAAAATAATGAACTATTTCTATGTGAGGCATCTAAAGTGGCAGTTAAGAATACAAAATCTAGTGCTAGATTGTTTGGGACTGGATGTTAGCTCTTCCACTTAACTGGGTGACATTGGCTTGATTACTGAAACTTTCTGTCCTCTATCTATAAAATGAGAATGATAGTTTGACCTCCTTGGTTGGGAGGATTAAGTGAATTAATACATGCAAAGCACATACAAAAAGAACTCGTACTATGTAAATGTTTGCCACTTTCTTTATCAGGCATTTATTATGCTACAATCCAGGTGCAGATCTCTTCCAGTAAATTATTTGGCTGACCATACCAATTCCCTTCACTGTCGAGAAATAGTAGAACTGTTCAATAATAACCCTAACAACATTAGCTAATAAATATTAGCTGCTTACTATGTTCCAGATCTAAGGCTTTCTAAATATCCTCTATATTACCTCATTTATTCCTGCCAACTAGAGGTAGGAGTTATTCTGCCCATTTGACTAATATGAAATGCGAAGTTAAGAAAAATACTTGTCTGGGATCACAAAACTATTGTGTGGCAATCCAAACATGCAGGCTCAAATGGAAGCCATCATGCTACTCTGCTGCTAGCTAGGACTGTGCTCACACTTAACCTCCCAAGGGTGCAGGTGGACTAATGACCCTACTTGGCAAAGACCACCAACACTTGCCTAGGGAAACCAGGTTAAAATGCACATCATTTAATCCAGAAAAGGAGCTGTAAATAACAAAAGGAAGATACAACTAAAATCTGTAAGTGGAGACAATGCAATTATATCTATTTGTTTGGGAAGAAATAAAAGAATGTCTCCTTTCTCAGTCCCTATCCTCTATCCCTCCCTCTATTCCTCTCTATCCTACAGTGATCACCTCTGACATGTAATTTTTAGTTTTATGCTAATTTTATCTTACTGTTGTTTGTAAAGCATTCAGAATAGTCCACTTAAGTATGTCTTCAGGCACATCTTTGGATCCATAATGAGAAATGACTAAATCAATTTCATCATGCCATACTTGATAAACCTGTTGAAAATTGTATAAAAAGTAAAATTTTGATGAAAACTTTCCTTATGTCTCCTCATAAAAGGGTATTCAAAATTAGTTTTATGTTTTCTGCTTATGTCTAAAAGCTTTTTTTCTTCCTTATACCTATTTTTAGCAATCTCAATGAATACTGATGTATTTGGTTTTACTTAAGCATTAAAAGTTCATGATTTTCATAGCTAATCTCTAATTTGGTCCTCAAGAACAAAAAAAAAGATAGAAAGAACAGATACTATTCTCATTTTATGAACAAGAAGACATTTACTTTTGGCTTTTAATATAAGCTTATAGGTATCAAAAATCTAATGTATTCAATTTTCTTTAGATTAAAAAAAAAAGGCTGATCTTTCCATACCTCTTCTTTCTTTGTGAAGATGAGTGCTGAAAGTACAACCTGAACACCAAAGGTCCACATTAACAGTACTGCATACTAAAACAGAAGAAAAATAGAGATGACAACTATGCTTTTAACATATTTTTAGATGCTGCAATGGGAAAGTATACAACATATGAAATACTTAGTCTTAAAATACAGATAGGTATTGCTGAAGTTTCCAGTTCTCATAAACAATATCAAAATTATTAAAACAAAATAGCAAAAGAAAAAAAATCAATGAGTATTTGGATAAGAGCAAGAGAGAAGGAAGTGACAGAACCCTCACAGATTATGTGGTCTAAGGAGATGTTGTTAATACTGTCTTCATTCAGATCTAATGCTGTCACAGAAGGAAATTCAATTAGTCAATTCCCTTGATCAGAGTAGACTGAAAATCAGTGACTAGAGTGACCACCCAGACCTTAAGTGCTACATGAAAAGTATTTCTGCATTTTCCCCAGCAAGACACAATGACTGCAGTTAAATTACCTAAAAGGGAGCACCCAAACGACTCTCAGCTGATTTCTCAACAGAAACGATGCAGGCCAGACGGGAGTGGCAAGAAATATTCAATGTGATGAATACCAAGAACCTACAACCAAGAATAATCTATCCAGCAAAGCTATCATTAAGAATTGAAGGGCAGATAAAGAGCTTCACAGAGAAGAAAAAGCTAAAGGAGTTCATCAACTCCAAACCAGTATTATATGAAATGCTGAAAGGTACTCTTTTAGAAGAGGAAGAAGAAAAAGGTAAAAGTCAAAAAATTATGAACAACAAATACATATCTATCAACAAGTGAATCTAAAAATTGAGTGAATTAAAAATTTGATCAACAGAATAAACTGGTGAATACAACAGAATCAGGAGCACAGAAAGGGAGTGGACTGCTAATTCTCACGGGAAAGGGGTGAGGGGTGTACAGGGAGAGACTGGACAAAAATCATACACTTATGGATGAGATCAATGGGAGGGAGGTAAGGGCAGAGGGAAGGGTGGGAGCTGGGTGGAGGGGTGCTATGGAAAGGAAAAAAGAGAAACAAATGTAATAATCTGAATAATAAAGATTTAATTAAAAAAATAAATAAAACAGAAAAAAAAGAATATCTTAGAAAAGATGGATAAATTTAGCGAGACCCAAGAGGAGATGAAAAGAGATCAACTAGAGATGAAAAGGGACCAACTAAAAATTAAACATACACTGACTGAAATAAAAAAATATTATACAGAGACTTAATAACAGACTAGAAGAAGGCAAGAGTCAAGTAAAAAATTTGAAATATAAAGAATCCCAAAATACTCAACCTGAAAACCAAGATGAAAAAAGAATCCAAAAATGAGAAGATAATGTAAGGAGCCTCTGGGACAGCTTCAAGCGTACCAATATCAGAATTGGGGGCACGGGATGTCAGAAAAAGAGAGAGATACTGAAAATCTATTTGAAGAAATAATGACTGAAAACTTCCCCCACCTGGTGAAAGAAATACACTTACAAGTCCAGGAAGTAGACAGAACACCAAACAAAAGAAACCCAAAGAGGACTACACCAAGACACATCATAATTAAAATGCCAAGAGCAAAAGACAAAGAGAATATTAAAAGTAGCAAGAAAAAAAAAACCACTTAATTACCTACAAGAAAGCACCCATACGACTCTCAGCTGATTTCTCAACAGAAACGATGCAGGCCAGATGGGAGTGGCAAGAAATATTCAACATGATGAATAGCAAGAACCTACAACAAAGAATACTCTATCCAGCAAAGCTATCATTCAGAATTGAAGGGCAGATAAAGAGCTTCACAGACAAGAAAAAGCTAAAGGAGTTCATCAACTTCAAACCAGTATTATATGAAATGCTGAAAGGTACTCTTTTAGAAGAGGAAGAAGAAAATAAAAAATTATGAACAACAAACACATTTCTATAAACAAGTGACTATAAAAATTAAGTGAATTAAAAATTTGATCAGTAGAATAAACTGGTGAATATAATAGAATCAGGAACACAGAAAGGAAGTAGACTATTAATTCTCAGGGGGAAAAGGGTGAGGGGGGTGCAGGGAGAGACTGGACAAAAATCATACACTTATGGATGAGGTCAATGGGGGGGAGGGAAGTAAGGGTAGAGGGAAGGAGGATAGCTATGGAGGGGAAAATAGAGAAACAAATGTAATAATCTGAATAATAAAGGTTTAATTAAAAAAATAAAAATTAATACTGAAGTGCACAAATATTGAAGTACAGATTTGATCCATGGAAAACTCTCCCCTCAAATTCTATCTAGAGCACTTTCTTGGAAAGGGTGGATTTATTTGCCTTATGCCCAAGAGAACAATGTACTGAAATGCTATGATAACATAAATCATTCAGTTCAATTGTGTGACTTGGACATTCAAAATCAAACATATACTTTCAGGCTATTGAAATGAAATACATACCAGAATTAGGAGCCCTTTGATTTCATACTGGATTCCCAAATAACCCAAGAGAAAAAGAAGAACAAGAGCTGATCCAGTTCCAATCAAAATTTGAAAAATATATACTATCAAGTGATTACTTTCATCTGTGGAAAAAATGAAATAACTTATTATTAATATTTGTTTTCTATTTAGTAATAAATGCAGCAACCCAATTTTCTCTAAGCAGCTGTTGCCAAACTATGGGGATTCTTTCTCACTCTTTATAAAACTTTTTCCTAGACCCTCTTACTTACTTACAGAAACAACTTTTCTTCTTTTAATGGCATGATGGAGAATTTCTTCAGTTTATGAAGAAATCTTTACCCTTGCCTCACCTTAAATAACTTTCATAAAAATAAGCATTTTTTTCTAATGAATGGAGGTTTTCGGGGTTAAATAGGCAGGTTTAGGAAGTTTTAGAAATTAGGGAGTCCATGTGGGAGAACCGCAGGACTGCAAAAGCTGAGGGCAGTCAGAAGGCACAGAATAAGGAGGCTGGCATCTGCCAGAAGGTATACATTTACAGAATTAAAGGGAGAGAAATCCACTCATTCACAGAATAAAGAGGAAAGCCACAGGGAACAGAAAAACAAAAGAGAGAAAAAGAGGAGAACCCCACTGTGGGGTCTGAGCTCTGAAGCTGATCTACTGATGAATCAGAGGGCTTATCAGAACACAAAGAAAGAGGGACTTATTGGGTCTCTCTCCCGCTCCTCACGTGGGACTCTGTGTTTGTTTCCCCAAAAATTGCCACCTTTTCCTATACCACCTTTTGTCTGTGGCTTAATTCTTCAAATCCACCTGGTCAAGAACCCAGGAAAACCTTTGCATCCTGCCCAGAGGAAAAAAAAACATGTGATCCAGTTTAATTTCCGTGTTTCACTAAGATGAACTTTTCTATAACTAATGTATATTCAAATATGCATTTATTTATTCATCAAAAAAATTTAAGTACATAAATTATGTTCAAAAGCTACCCTGAGTTTATTGCTAATATGGCCTTATTAAAGCTATATTTTATTCTCTCCACATCTAGATTGAGCTTTCTATACTAGAGGGATATCCTCTATATTAAAAGCCTAATATGCTAAGTGTCCAGTTGTCTGTCCATTCAACCAATCAAAGTATAATATGCTAATGATATGCTAAGGCTGTTGAACCACTGGCTATGATGTTCACTGACCACCAGGGGCAGACAGTTGACTGGTTGACCAGTTGCTAAGACGTGCACTGACCACTAGAGGGCAGATGCTCTGACAAGTAGGTTACTGAGTGAGATGGTTAGACAGGCCCTGGAGCCCTCCCTCAGTCCCTCCCCTGTTGGCCAAGCTCCTGTGTTCCTCCCCCACTCTGATTGTGCACTGGTGGGGTACCTCAGCCTGGCCTGCACCCTCTCGCAATCTGGACTGAGGGATCTCCCCCCCAATGCATGATTTTTGTGCACGGGGTCTCTAATGTGTGTGTGTGTGTGTGTGTGTGTGTGTGTGTGTGTGTGTGTGTGTGTTGTGTGTGTGTGTGTGTGTGTACACATATACATATACATATACATATACATATACATATACATATACATTCAGTAGATTAACTGTTATATGGTTAATGCTATGGCACAGATTGTAGAACACTAATTGCTTGGTAAAAATTTGTTTAAAAGTGATTATAAAAAATATATAAAATGTGCCATAGGTTCTATGGGAGAGGCAGTGGTGTTCTGGAGCCACTTACTTTGGCTCATGAAAGGCACTGTTGCCATGGCCAGGTGGTTGGAGTATCACCCATATATCAAAAAAGGTTGCAGATTTGATCCCCAGTCCAGGCAGATATGAGAGGCAACAGATTGATGTTTCTCATATAAATGTTTCTCTACTTCTCTCTTTCTTTCTCTCTCTCTCAAAAATCAATAAAATATATCCTCAGGTGAAGGGAGAAAAAGGCAACTGTTAATTTTTTGAAAAATATGAAAGCAAATTCAATTCACATTGACACTTTAAAACTGACCATTGTATTAGTGGTTAAACCATAGAAATCAACAAATACCATCAATCAAAACTCTCCATCACAAAACCTGTTAAACATTTAGAGCATACTTCTGGATACAAGAGCACCTAATCCAGTAGGAGGTGGGTAACACCCGAGTTTAGGCTTCAAATGATAATTAGAAATATCTACAGTGGAACAGAAGCATCTGGAGGCACCATCGCTTTGCTGGTGCTTACTCTTTGAAGCTGGTGAGACTGGGGAGGTTTGGCAGGGGACACATAATGGACAAGTTATGTGGTGTTTTCTAGTCCCCTTCACCAGAATTAAAACCCATGAGAACAGGACCTTTATCCTTCTTGTATACAACTGTAACTTCAGCTTTCAATAGCAACCAACATATGAAATATGTTCTATGAGTATATTTGTCATTTGAATAAATAATGGTGATGGGTAATCAGAGAAAGGCTTTCATGTTATATAACTAAATTTGCCTTTTAAATGAATTACTTCAGTGGCATTTGGAAGATGGCTGAGAAAGGAGATCAGAGTACAAGGCTATTAGAGGCTATTGCAGTGGCAAAAGACAGCTGAGGACTTTAGGTGACATGGTGTTATCACAGATGGAGAGGTGAGGGCAGAATACTTTAAAAATAGGAAAATTAATTGAAAGATGGGATAGCAATGTGGGAAGGGCCCACCATTTCTTGCCTCAAAGTGGTTATTTTCAATTCCACGTCCTGAAACCATAATTGAGATTTTACTATTTTAAATACATGAACAAAGTGTGCAATTTTAGCCTTCCTCGTCTTTAAATAAAAAAAATCACTTGCCTTCTTCTCTTTTGCACAGCTCACATCCTAGAAAGCAAACCTAGTGTTGAGCCAATCAAGGACAACTTTAGGGAATAGCAGAGCAACAATAAAGAAAGAACTGGGGTTTCTGAATGATGCAGCAACCTTCCTCTGATTAGTTACATTAAATATCCATTTTGTTTGAAAAAAAAAAAACACAATAAAAAACTTAAAGAATAATTTTATAGCTATCTTAGCAGGGTTTTTTGTCGGAAACCAAATATTGTTCTCACTAAAAGGATGTAAACAGGAAGCCAGAAGGCTGGTCAACCTTAATTGCTCTGAAAGGTCAGAGCTAATTACTCCCTGTTTAGTTGAAACATTATTGGTTGAAGCAACCTCTATCTGTTTGTTTCATGTCAATTTCTGTTTTTGTTATTTCCTGCCTAAAGGCTAGGGGTGTGTCCCAAAGCCTTAATAAAAGGGAGAAAAAGGCCAGAGCAAAGGGTAGTCCTTCCCACTAGAGGAAGGCTCCCGCCTGGCCCCCCAATATCGCCAAATTAATATTTTCTAGTCTCTTATTTTGTTTGCGTGCGGCCTCCTTCAGAACCCGAACCCTGACCCGGGAACCCTGAACCACGCAGGACGTGGAAAGAGGTTCTCACAAAAAAACACAAAAAAAACTTAAAGAATAATTTTATAGCTATCTTAGCAGGGTTTTTTCATAAGTAAGAACATTAGGGTTAATGAGAGTTATCTTACAAGTCCAGAATGGAGGGGAAAAAGGAACAAAAAGTGAGTTGCCCACATTTACTACATCATTAAGTTAGTGCTCTACCCAGTGTCTGGCACAATCAGTACTAAGTAAGTGGAAGTGACTATTGTAATTATTATGGTGAAGGAAAAGAGAAGTAGAAAGGTCCACACACCAATTTTCTTACTCTGAACAAATCCCTAATGCACTTGTACATCATGAATACTTTTCTATAGGCAAAGTATTATACAAAGAGGAGAGAATAAAGATACTAAGCACATAGGAATAGCTGGAATTTAGCTAAATTATTCAATACTTGGTATCACTGTATTACATATTAAACCTTATTTAGCTTTATTTTTTTCAATAAACATGTTTTTTTCTTATTTGATATCCATTAAGAAATAGGTTGGCTCTTATAGTAAATGGTTTTGACATATATTTAATAATTAATGTTGTCCAGTAGAACTTAATGAAATGAGGAAAAGTTCTACATCTGCTATATCCAGTAGGTTAGACAATACCCAATAGCTACATATGGTCATTGAGTATTAGGAATGTTACTTCCTTTCTCCCAACTGAGTATGTTTATACAAAAACTAGGGAGCAAGGGCATGAATTTGTGCACCTTGAAAGGAACTGTGGGCCGAGAGGCTACAGTAGGCACAGGGACAGGTCTCAGCTCATTCTCTGTGCCCCTGCCTGGTCCCTCCCGCCATGACCCCCCGTTTCCTGTTTGCAGGCAGCCCTGCTCCTGCCGCTCCCATGCACTGATGGTGCCAGCCTCACTCCCACACACTGATGGTGGAGAGCAATGGGGGCTGGCGCCAGCAGCAGGCTAGAGTGGTGTCTGCTGTTCTGATTGCCTCTCAGGAGCAAGGGGAGGTGGAAAAGCCCTCAGGCGCGATCATGCTGGCAGCCACCACTTGCACCTGCTGATGGCACCAAGTAATTGGAACCTGTGCTGAGTACTGGCAGTGGGTGTGAGTGGCAGCCCTGGTGCTGGCTGCGGTTGTGAGTGGGGCTGGCATTGGCAGTGGGTGTAGACAGCAGCTCCGGCACCATCAACAGGTGTGAGCAAGGCCGGTGCTGGGAACAGGTGCAAGTGCCAGGCAGGACTGCAGCACGCAGGAGCAAAGAATTTTCAGTAACCACCAGAGACTCGCTCTGATGACAGCAACCAGCACCCTGCCTTGGTCTGGCGCCCCCGCTCATCTGCTCCACCATCCCACCATAGCCAACATTCACCATGTTCTGCACAAGCCCACTGATGGTCAGAGCATGTCATAGCGACCGGTTGTTCAGTTGTCTGGTTGTTCCACCATTTGGTCTATTTGCATATTAGCCTTTTATTATATAGGATAATCCTTAGGCTATTAAACTTCAGTCCAGAGTGATCCCAGCATACCAAGATATGGTAAAATAAGGACAATGTAATGATCTAACATTTTTAAATAAAGATAAATGTGTTCACTTACTGTATTCATATTTAGAAAATATTTAAATACATATTTATATAACTATGTAAAAAATAAAAAAAATATTATATATTAAAATATATTTAATAAATATTGGAGACATGAATAAGATACCTGAATAAACACATTGGGGAAAGTATGAAGATGCATTTGGGCCCTTGCAAAAATCAAAGATGGATGATGTCTCTCTTTGGAATCTGATTCCTCTTACTTTTTTCTCCAGACCAGCTGTTGCTGTGCTTCCATTTATAAGAAAAATATGGCTGCTTATAGGTTCTGTGTTTCACAATCTTGGGTACCTTTTGAGCTCAAGTTAAAAATATTGAGATAAAATTGGAATAAACCATTGTGTAAGTTGGCTTGGTACATTTATATAATACAACATGATTACTATAGTAGCTTTAACTAATGCCTTTAGCCTATCACATATTTATCATTTCTTTTTGTATTGTGAATAGTTAAGATTTAGTCTTTTAGTAACTTTTGAGTTATAATACAGTGTTGTTGACTATAATTACTATGTCGTGCATAAAACTGCCAGAATTTATTTATTTACTAATTATAAGTTTGTACCCTTAAATAATATATCCTTATTTCCACCACTCTTTAGCCCTGATAACTACCATTCTACTCTCTGTTTTTACATTTTTTTTTAATTCTACATATAAGTCATATCACACAGTATTTGTCCTTCTCTGTCTATATTACTTAATATAATATTTTCAAGGTCCATCCATTATGTCACAAAAGGCAGAATTTCCTTCTTTCTCACGGCTGAATAATATTCCTATATGTCTGTCTGTCTATCTATCTATTATCTATCTATTATCACATATCATCTATCTCCCATCTTCTTTATCCAGTTATCCACTGATGGACAATTATGTTGTTTTTATAGGAAATATATTTTATTTCTAAGCATGTGGTGATGAGAATAGATGGTAACTGAGATTTAGAGGAGAATATTTAATTTGGGCATTGAATCTATCTTGATCTCCATTATCTTTTCAAATCTACCTTGTAAAGGTACAGAGTTAGTAGAATAATTCAATCTTCCATTTCTTTTATTCCTCTTATCCAAAATTTCTAGTTTTCTCTCTCAAAATTTTCTCTACTTTATGGTTTTGGATTTAAGTCCTATCATTTAATAAGGTATTTCTAAAACAAATTAAAAGACCTTCCGAGGAAAAAAAAAGAACTTTAGAGAAGTACTGCCAGCTGCTGAGTAAATCCTGCATGCAATTGTTTAAAGTGGAATGTCTTTTTTAATTCAGAGAGAAAAATGAAAATAGGTACATACTTAGAACAGTGAAAAAATTATTTCTATCTAATAAAAGCCATGCAGCAAATCCCATGAGTAAAAGTCCAAGAACCTACAACAAAAGAGCCAATATGATTTTTAGTAATTGCTAATAAAAATTCATTGCATTTTTTCTAGACTAAATAATTTTGAAGAATCTTACCAGGAAAGCTCCATTAATGAGGTTAAGAAAGTATTTTAAAATTAATGATTTGTTTTTCCTTAACATTATTTTTCTCACAAGATGCTGATGATTCTGAAAAGATAAGCAAAACTTGTACTATAAATACTTGCCATAGTAACTAACAACTTTAAATGATTCTGCTGATTAACGTTTACTTGTACATTTTCTTTTTCATGCCAGTGGTCAATATCACATTTCTCTCGGCCCTCTAAATATAAGAACATATTGACGTTATCTTGAAACTGTACCTTTCTCTATCTGCATTTTTTTTGGCTAGACAGTTGAGATCAAGAGGAATTTGTATAATATGTCAATAGCTGCTTTACTCAACTTTTTGCAATTTTCATAAAGTAAAAATATTTTCTATGGTTTCCAGTCTTAATTAACACTTTTCTCCTTTCCTTTATCTCTTCATTAGAGGGAGCCCAGACTGCACCTCTCCAATCTGGGACCCCTTCGGGGATGTCTGACTGCCTGTCATCGGGATCAGGCCTAAACAGACAGTCGGACATCCCTCTCATGATCCTGGACCGCTGGCTCCTAATTGCTTACCTACCTGCCTGCCTTGTCACCCCTCAGTACCTCTGCATGCCAGCCTGGTCACCCCTAACTGCCTCCTGCTGTTGGCCAGGTTGCCCCCAACTGTCCCCTCCCTGCCTACCCAGTCACCCCCAACTGCTCTCCCCTGTTGGCCTGGTCCTCCCCAACTGCCCTCCCTCCCCTACTGGCCCTGTCACCCCCAACTGCCCTTCCCTGAGGGCCATCTTGTAGTGGCTATCTTTGACTACATGGGGATGGACATCTTTGACCACATGGGAACAGCCATCTTGTGTGAGGGTGTAAGGTTCAATTTGCATATTACCTCTTTATTATATAGGATGCCTCTAGTCTTTCCCGGAATAAGGTCAGCTCCTCTTGAGGTCTTGTTGGCCTGACCTCAGTTTTTGCCTCTTTTCTTCTTTACATGTTTTTTCTTATTATGCAGTCTCTGAGGTTTTTATGTGAAGACTAGTGGTCCAGTGGATGAAATTCGTGCACATTAAAAGGCGATTAAATAGAGGAAATAATTTAATATTGCTATTTGCCCTTTCTCTATAATAGAAGTGTCAGAGATGAAAAAAATTAGTAAAATGTATATGAAAACCTTCCTCCTGTCAGAGTCTGGGGCACACAATGAGATCCAGAGTCAAGTCCCCACCCACCCACATGTGCCTCAAAATCGTGGGAGACCCAGACCCGCCCAGCCCCCACCTTCATTGGGCTAGATCTAGACCTGGCCAGTCTCACCCGTCAAGCCCCACCAGGCAGGAGATGTAGCCTCAGGTCCCTTGGCCTTGTGCCAGGATGCATGGTGTAACCTGAGGTCCCCCAACCCAGACCAGGGCAGAGGGCATACCTTGAAGTGCCCATCAAGCCCTACCATGTAAGGGACACAGCCTGAAATCCCCTATCAAGCCCCACTGGGTGGGGGGCATGGCCTGAGGTCCCCTGTCAAGCCCCATGGGGCCAGGGGAGGGCGTAGTCTCAGGTCCCTACTGATTGCTCATTAAAGCTCCTTAGGGAATTCGGCCTCAGCTGTGGGTGCAGCCATCTTTGTGATGGAGTGATGGTCAATTGGCATATTTCCTCTTTATTAGATAGGATAATAGGTCTTGTATACCATTAAACCTCCATAGTTTAGCACATAGCAGGTACTAAGCAGATATCTGTTGAATGAATGCATAGATTAAATTATTTAATTTGTCTATATTAGGGTACATAATATAAGGAAAGGAACTAACTTAAGGTTGTTTTAACTAAATTTTTACCCATGCCAATTTTCCTAAAATGTCTGAAAAAATCAACACCCCATTTGCTTTTTGTTGTTGCTGCTGCTTTATTATATATCAATGTTTTAAAATTTTCTGACATGTTTATGAATTTGGACATTTTTTAAAGCATACTTTTACAAAATGAGAAGATAATAAAAACAGGTTCTTATAGAAACTGATAGAAGACATTTCTGAATATGGAAGTAAAAAAAAAGGTAAGGCTATAGAAATAAAGATTGTGAAAGATCGTGTATACTCTGCAAAAATCTGCTTTTATTTTTTTAACATATTGGGGGGGGGGGATGAAAATTCAACACTCTCCAAGATAATTAATTTGGTAAGGAAGATGTTCACAGTAACTTCAAAATAGTGGAGTGTTAGTCCATCTCATCTACTAAAACAAAATACCATGGACTAGGAAGCTTATAAGTAAAAAAAAAAGGAAAAAAAATGTATGTATATCTAATAGTTCTGGAGGCCAGTATGGCTGGGTGAGACCCCTCTTCCAGGTCTCAAACTTCTTGTATTTTCATATGGTGAAAGGGGTTAGAGTACAATATGGGATCTCTTTTATAGGAGCATCACTCCCATTCATGAGGAATTCATTGTGACCTAATCACCTACTAAAGTTCCCATCTTCTAACACCATCACAGTGGGTGTATGGATTGCAATGTGAATTTGGGGGATGCACACATTTAGACCACAGCAAGGAGTTCATGTGAAAGAGTTAGAACATGGAAAACAGTGTGTCTAAGTAATGAATAAAGGAAGCCCATAGTCATGTTTGAACAGAATAGTAGGAGGAGATATCATGTGCTGATCTGTTGAAAAACTTCACATACTGAAAACCATGTCAATGAACATGTAGATGTACAAACACAAAGACACACAAGTCAATGCAGGTCCTATTTAAATATTTGTAGCATGAATGATATATATTTTCTATCACTGTGGGCAAATAATTTGTTTTTAACTTTATCAAATAAAGTCCTGGTGTGGTATTTCTTTTGTTCATTTCCTGATTAGTTAATCAATGGTCCAACATCAGGGGTGATTTTAATAGTATAAATGCTATAAGGAAGGTTAATTTATAACATTTGACCTATTCATAATGCCATTTTAACTAATTAATATTCTAATTGCTTTTATTATTGTTTTTAAGTTCCTTTTAAGTTCCAGGATATAGGAACACAAAAATGATTAAATAACACAAATTATCAAGGAGTCAAAAATTAAAACCTGAAATATTTGTTGGGGTTGGAGGACAGAAATAAAGAGAACTGGGAAGTTTCAAAGAGAAGATGAATTTGAGATGATCCTTCAAAAATGACTAAGACAGTTAGGTAAAAACAGGGTAGAGGTAGGAAGAGATGGAAGAACACTGTGTCCATAAGCTTTACAGTGAAGTGCATTGGGGCATGGGTCAGAGAGGCAAGAGATGAAAGGTAAGGCTAGAGAAATAAAGATTGTGAAAGATCATGTATACTCTGCAAAAAACTGCTTTTATTTTTTTAACATATTGGGGGACCATAATTTTGTCATCAGTGCAGAAGTCAAAGAAAGGGAGACAATTTTCTAAGCGAACGCACTAGTTCATGAGAAATGAATGTGATCTAAACTGCAAGATGACGGTGGAACAATTCCAGAATATGAGGGATCTAATAGGAAATAGAATTGCCAGCACTTGGGAGTTAGAAAGAGGCCATGATGAAACTTGACCCAGGTTTGCAGAGCTTAAATATGTAAACTATTAGCATTATCCCAAACCCTAAAATGTGTAATTTCTACTGATTCCCTTGACCATCAAAATTTTGCTAATTCAGCACTAGTATGCTATCACTCTCAAAATTACCAATAAGGAAAGAAACTCGGAAAACTAAAATAACTTGCTTGATATCACCCAGTTAATATGTGGCACAGCTAGATTCAAACTCAGAGATATATATCATGTAAGTCATCATCTGTAAATGACCCTTATGAAAGGATATACCTCATAAGGGTGTTGGGAAAACTTAATGAGATTATGTTCATAAAGCTCAGAACCCAGTGTCTGGCTAAATGCTAGTATTAATCTCATTATACCACATCTTAGTATAGAAATGTTAAGGTTATACAAGGGACATGGGCATAAGGATGGGAAATGGGAAGGGAATCATGGGAAAGTGATGGACTCTGAAGCAGGTGGTCATGGTAGCTGCAGAAAGAGAATACAAAGAGAGCTAGAGAGGGAACCTGAAGGTTTGGTTGGGGTAGTCTTTAAGTGGGAAAAGGTCTAAGAATCTAATACTTTGGTTTGCCTATTAAAAATATGATGGCTTGCCCTAGCCAGTTTGGCTCAGTGGATAGAGCACTGGCCTGCGGACTGAAGAGTCCCAGGTTCAGTTCTAGTCAAGGGCATATGCCTGGGTTGTGGGCTCAATCCCCAGTAGGGGGCATGCAGGAGGCAGCCAATCAATGATTCTCTTTCCCTTCTTTCTTCTCTACACACAATAAAAACATATTTAAAAATATATGATAGTTCAATAATCATCTTTCAGAAAAACAAACAAACAAGCCAATATGTACTATGAAGTTATTTGAGTACTACAATGATATTCTGGAGTATTTAAATCACATTACTGCCATATGAAGAATAAATCATCTATTGAAGAATACTATTAATCTAAAGTCCACCATCAATTAATATTTTCAAAAAAATCTTATCAGATATCTGAGGAACAAACAGTTCTCTTTCATCTTTTCATTTCTTAATAAATATTATATACTATCTAGGAAGTATATTGTGTTAGGGCAATGGGATATAAACCAAGAAGACACACAGATGATTTTTAAAGAAGAGCAAAATATAATAAAAAAAAGTTACTTATAAAATTAAAAAATCTACTCAGGTTAAAAGGTTATTGGCAAGCTAACATACAAACTTTAGGCTATAATTCTAGGAAGATTGCAATAAAATAGATTTCTGCTAAACATTGCATCATTAAATAATAGTTTCAAATAAAATTGATATATAATATGTAACTATTTGAGATAATTGCTATATTTTTTCCTTAATTAGTGATATTAATTAGTGATCACTAAGGTATGGCTAATTGATATAGTTTTCAGCCTTTTTCCAAAGTAAAAATACCATGAGGATATAAGAGATGTAGTAACACTCATCATGGATTACTTCATCTCCAGAAAAAAATTTTATTTTTATTTTTGTCCTCAATTTGTTTGACAAGTAAGGTTTAAGTTAGCTGATTACTAAATTAGCTATTTAAAATTAGTTTTGGAAATTAATTGATTACTAATAGATTATAAATACATATATATATATTAGGAAAGCCTACTTTCATAATTATAAGTAAAATTAAGTTAAAATTTTTACATGTGAATTTCAACATAATATGCTAGTCTGACCATTATAAGTGAAGAGTTTGAATAGTCTATAAACCAGCCACAAAACTAAACTAAAAAAGGGGGAAGGGCATTTTAGCATAAACTTTGATAATGAAAGTATTACATTTAATTAGATCTCAAACCAGGAATGCTTTAGTTTTGAAAGTCATCTTTCTTGAATGAGGCGTTAACATGATTTTTAATATCAAAAGTCTACTGATTTCTCACTTTATATTATTAATTCTTAAGTTGATGCAAGACAAGTTTACTATAGCATTGTTACCAAGCAATAGAGTCTATTTTCTTTCAAAGGCTCAATTAAATGTTTGCTTTTAGCTTACTGTATGTCAGTTATCTTTTGCAATTATGCATAGCCGCTTCCTCTTGGAATTTGTTTGCTAACTTAAAAACAATAAAAATCAGAAATATCTGTAACTAATTAAAATTAAATTTCACATGATTTATACATAAAATTAAAATTTAATATTAAAATAGTGAGAGTCACGTCAATATTTTACAGTAAAGCATAATTAGAAAATAAGTTTCTTAATTTCTCATTCCACTCATTCATTTAGGGGATTTTTGATAGACATTGAGTGATAATTTACTTTTTTTAAAGAAACTGTTGCCAGGGAAGTGAAACAATTTACTGGCTCCTCTTTCATATTTCCGACCCCATAAACCACTATTCAGGATTAAGCTTTTGTGGAGTGAACAAAGGCAATTTAACATTCACCAGAATGGAAGTAATACGTATAGATGGGTCAGAAACAATTTAAATATTCACATCTACCTGAGCTCCTCATCCAGCTCCGGAGATGCGGCTTTCATCCCAATTGCAGGAGGAGATAGTTTGTCCTACGAGGGCACCGGTGGGAAACGCGGCCCGTCTGCCTTGGGATTGGCTGTTGCCGTGGTTACAGTTTGTTTGGCTTCTCCGGGCGCTGTCTTCCACTTATGTTGGAGGCTTTTAGCTGCTGGTGGGTGAGCTGGAGTCCTTCAGGCCAGGCCCCCCAAAGGCGGCCTCTCCCTGCAGGGTCGCCCCTCGCCAAGACTGGGCCCCCAGGTCGGGTAGGAGGTAGCGCCCTGGGCGCGCAGACGAGCCAGAGCCTCTTGGTCAAGACCCGGCTTTAGGGCGAGAGCGGGAGGGGCCGCGGGCTGCCGGGTTGGCTGCGAGAGGCTGGAAGCTCCAGGCTCCCTTCACTTTGGGGGATTTTGGTAGCTTAGTCAAACTTCATCAACTCTGACTCTCCTTCCCTAAATGACGGTGCCCTCCCTCCCTCCCTTCTTTTCTATTCTTTCTTTCATTTTATTTTTTCACAGATAATTTTGGTTTTATTTTAAAATTAGATTTCACTCCCCTTTTATTATAGTTGAACTACGGTTGAAAGGTAAAATTACTTAAGATTTACCACTTTCAGCGGCTTTAGCCAATTCCAAATGATTCATTATAAACTAAATGTTTGCTGTAGCCAAGCACTTCAGAATCAATCTGGGGCTGCACTCACCTGCCCAGTAACTACCGGCTAAAGGAAGCGATTGAAGGTTTGAAATGCAGCCAGTCCGAGTTGAAATGTGCTGTAGGTGTAAAATGCACATCAGATGTTGACTACTTAGTTTGCAAACAAGAATGCAACCTTTTTAGGTTGAACTTCATAAAAGTTTTTAATTACATGTTGAAATAATATTTTGGATAAAATGCACAGTGGTACCTCGAGATACGAGTGCCCTAACATACAGGATTTTTGAGATACGAGCCGTCGAGAGAGCAATTTTTGCTTTGAAATACCAGCAACATTTGAGATAGGAGTAATCTTGCGGATGGGCTGCCTGCACACGACCCACGCGACTCGAGCATCTCATAGTTTCCCACTCCTCAAGGTTACTGAACGAATTAAACTTGTATCTCGAGGTACCACTTAGTTAAATAAAATATATTATTAAAGTTTCACCTGTCTTTATTTTTTATTTTATTTTATTTATTTTTAAAATTTATTTTATTTTTATTTTTTCCCTATTGCCCTCCCTG
>PVJN01040450.1:0-19258 GCA_004026805.1 Lasiurus borealis
CCTCTCTCATCGAGTGACCGCAAGGATTAAAGCAGCACCAGGGAAGGTCCCTCTGCGCAGGGGGGTGAGTGACATGGACGTCGGCTGTGGCTCTGGCTCCCCAGCATGGGCTCAGGAACCGCTCCGACCCACCTGGACCCAGCTGGGTCGGTCCCACAAAGACTCAGTGCAGAACACGTATGCACCACAGAAAACTTAGCCAAGAAATCAATCTCGAGTCACTGCTCCTGACTCTCACACCTCCAGGCCATTCCATGGCTGTTCTGTCCGCCCCCACCTGCCTCAGTCTCTGGCCCTGTCCCCTCACCCCGCGGGCAGAAGATGTGAGCCTGCCATGAAGCTCCAGAGAACAGAGTGTCCGGATGGAACACATTCACCTCGAGGGGAAAACCGGAGGGGGAGGATCAGGAGAACGGTGTCTAGGAAGCAGTATCCAAAGCCAGGCTTTCAACTTGGGACAAAGTTTGCAACATTTCTGGAAGTCTAAAAAGGTATTTCAAAAGAAAAAGAAAAAAAAGTCTGCCATCTCCAGCGATACCAGTCCTTGTCCCCAGGTGTGGTGCCCTGCACTTGAGACAATAAATACTAGTTGAATAAACAATCAAGATACCAATGGTTAAAAACAGACAGTGAATCCAAGGTCAGGGGGAGGTGGTGGGCGGTTCATCTAGGAAGGAGACTCTTACACTGGTGTCTAGGCGGAGTCTCAGGTGACTAAGGAGTTACCCCCCTCTCCTTTCCTCTCTCCCTCCCCCACCCCCCGGCTCCGGCACCCGTGCTACCTAGGAAGACAATGTGGAAAACCACCTCTTCTGCCACCAGAAGAGATGCAGCCACAGAAACGCCCTGCATGTTGTTCCTCCCGGTGCCGCTAAGCCCACCATCCACACATCTACCGCCGCTTCAACGCTGACGCACAGCGCCCGGGTCTCAGGGCGCTGGGATGTTTACAGTATGCTATGCCCGGAGGTCTTTCTCCCCCTGGATGCTCATTCCTCAGGCCTCACGCGAGCATCCGGAAAAAGCTACCTCCGCTAAGTACCGCCTGCGCTGCTCTGTCACGAGAACACAGAAAATGGAGAAGTGCCTGCTCGTAAGTCAGCCACAACCGCCGCACGTCTTCCTCGGCCTCCTGGTGGCCCGTTTTCAGCAAGTGGTGAGGATGCCCACTCCGATCTTCTGCATGGCAGCCTGGCAGAAGCTGCCTGTTCCAGAACAGCCACCTTGACTGCCTGCAGTGTGCAGCGGGACACGGGGCACTGGTGCAATGGCTGCAGCCTTGAAGTGACACTCGCATAATCAAGGGATAAACGAGGCTTCTTCTAGGAGTGACAGGCCTTTCCCTCCTTCTCAAACCTTTTGATCAATACCAAAGAGGAAACACAAGTGGGACAAATCCCTTCAATTCTGAGGTCCATGGGAAACAGTAACTTAGCCAGAACCCGTTTGGCTCAGTGGTAGAGCATCAGCCTGCGGACTGAAAGGTCCCAGGTTTGATTCCGGTCGGGGGCATGTACCTTGGTTGTGGGCACATCTCCAGTGTGGGGCGTGCAGGGGGAAGCTGATCATATCTCTCTCATCAATGTTTCTGACTTTCTATCCCTCTCCCTTCCTCTCTGTAAAAACTCAATAAAATATATTAAAAGAAAAAAGTAACTTACAGATATGCCTCTATTCTGTTCAACCCTGGTCCCTCAGAGAGCACCATGCTCAAGCTCAGCAGCACAAGAAAGCGTGCCCGGCCTTAAGAGCTTTTCACGTTTGGACAAGCTGGCATCCCACATGGCAGGGCCTGGTCCACGAGATGGGATTAGCAATGGAATGAGCAGCTCATTCCCAGTATCTCCTTTTTTTTTCCACTGATGTGAATGAAAAATATCTCGATTAGTATTCGTCCATGGCTAAGTCAAGTCAAATCTGATATAACATGTTTCACTTTCACATAAATGCATTACTTTAGAGCTGGGTTTAAACCAAATCCTACTTGTCCACTAATTTCTACCACAAAACTGACCATTCCATTCCCAGGCAAACCACCCAACTTGGAGCTGCATTCTGGAATGACCTAACGTGGCAGGAGTTTTTTATGGGCTTAAACTCCGAAGCGGTTGTAAATGCTATTACATTGTCTTCTCCCCTGGTTTCCTTTTCACAGATTGGCAGAAATGTTACCACTTAGGGCTGTCAATGCACACTCGCCTTTCCCAGAGTCTGGCTGACCCATGTTTCTAAATTTAGCTTTGGGTGTCAACATTCCTCAACTGTTAAGCTACAGTATGAAGTTTCACCAGCAGGTGCTTCAAGTTAACACAAGGTACAGTAATCAGTCCTCAACGCTCCGGATGGGTTCTGTGACTTTAAGCAAAATGACATGTAAGGAAACCAAAATTACCATAGGCCAAGTGATAGGAACGAGAGTGAAATTCCTGTGGCATCTCAACAGGACTGTCCACACTGAACAAACGGTCATTCAGGACCTGCTTGAGGCTTCTGGACACACACATTTAACACCTCGCTGATTACGGAACATCTCCAGAATACAATGTGCCCTCGTGGGTTTGGCTCAGTGGACAGAGCATCAGCCTGCAGACTCAAGGGTCCCGGGTTCGATTCCAGTGAAGGGCATGTACCTTGCTTGCAGGCACATACCCAAGTAGCGAGTGTGCAGGAGGCAGCTTATCGACGTTTCTCTCTCACCCATGTTTCTATCTCTAACCCTCTCCCTTCCTCTCTGTAAAAAAATCAATAAAATATATATATTTTTTAAAAAAGAATACATTGTAAACACAATATAAAAAAACATAAAAAGTAAAAAATAACCAGGCTCCCGCTACCATCAGGAGGCCCAGCGAACAGCAGAGGCCCAGAAAGACTGCTTTTTGTTTTGGGGTATTTTCCCACTGGGGGAAAATAATTATACAAATTCATTAAAAGCAGCAAAGAATACCCAAACACGGGATAATTCAGTGTAGTTAACAAAAATTTCAATACGGTTCCTGTGATACATGACAAAATAATCCTAACATTCAGGTGGAACAGCAAATGACAAATACTTGTTCCAATGATTTTGAAGAACAAGATTGGAAGACTTGCCAAAAGGTTATTTAAGAGAATGTGGTAAAGCAAGTTAAAGACAGAAAGTAATCTGAACTAGCAAGTGGCCACAGAAATATGCTGGGAGGAAAGGACACAGGAAATTTTTTTCTAGTTTATAGCAGAGAGAGACAGAGAGGAGAGAGAGAGAGAGAGAGAGAGAGAGAGAGAGAGAGAGAGAGAGACTGACTGGATAAAAAATGCCATGCAGAGAAATCTCCCAGAAGGAACTGCTAGCCAGTAGACTTTAGTGTCAGTGCTTCTTCTCATTTGGAATAAAAATCCTAAAGCCTAAAGCAAGATATAAGGCTGGACTCTGAGCTTTCATCACCATAGACACATGGAACTGAGTCGTGCTCACTGTCACGTGGCTGGTGCCATCATGAGACTGTGCCCAACAGCTGTGGCTGGCACACCTTCAGCCAACATCAGCTCAGAAGAAAATCAATGGGTTTCGGCTCAGATGTACTGCTTAGTGCAGGCCCAGGAAGATGACGTTAAATGGGAAGTCAAATGTAAAAAAGCAAATCTAGTTCTAGAATTTGAACCCACAAATGGCATGCGCGTGTTTGTGAGATATGACGCACGCATTTCTCTGAGAAGAGGGCTCCCCTGACCCTGGAAAAGGTTGAGTCACAATGCCTTCCCCTCCCCACAAAAAAAAAAAACCTAGGAAGGTAGGTGACTGTAATGACACGGTAACTGTGGACTGATGTGACAATACTCACTCTCTCCCTGAGTGATAATGTGCCCATGCAGTGAGGGATTCCCTGTAAAAGAGCAGGGCCCATGTGACCCAGGAGATGTATAAGAGAGATGGCGTGGTGCTGGGGTGAGAAACCTGGTTCTAATAAACCAACGGCAGTACAAGGCCAACATTTGTGTTTACTTGGGACTCTACTAATGACTTGCAGAAACAATGAGAACATTCTAAAACTAGCAAAACAGCTAGATCCAAAATACATTCAAAAACGTTTGCTTACGTCTGTTTTCCTTTGTAACAAACCATTATGCAAAATTCTTCTGTTCCATAGCCTCTACCTCCTTGATGTCACCTGGCGCGTCTCATTCTGAAACTCAATCACTGGGTGAGACATTTTCTACAAAGCTGTCTTCGCCTATTTGTGCTGATGTTAAGTGACGGTGACATTTGCTCCTTTTGAGGAAGGACCACGCCTGGACTGACACACTGTTGGGGTGATGGCGTTTGCTACATGGGAAGCAGGGTTTCTCCCGCTGGAATGTGGGTTCCAGGGCACCCAGTGGCATGTGGGGTCACAGGAGAGATGGGGCAGTTTTCCCACAATGTCAACCTGACATTACAGTGAGTTATGAAACATGACTTTAGCACACCAACATTTGCATTAATGTTTAAGATTTAAAACCAAAACCCAGCAACAAAACATGAGAGATTTGAACCGTTCTGAGCATGTGATGGGTCATTTATGTATGGGAGTTTCTTAGCAGAAAAGAGTAAGAAATACGAACATAAAGTACTGTGGGGACACGGTGAGAAGCTATTTAAAACTATTTTAAAAATAAGCAACTAAAAAAGACAATGTGGCCTGAAGGATGAAAACACAAAACGGTCACACTAACTGCGCATGTCTGTAACGAGTCTGACTGCACCGAGGGCCTCGCATAGATCAACGCAGGCCTTCGGTCAGCAGCCCTGGAGTCAGGGGCTGCGTGATCCCATTTGACAGAGGAGAGAGTGGAAGCACAGCACCTGCCCCGATGACACAGCCCCAAGGGCCGCTGCAGGGTCTGGGCCTGGCTGGCTGGCCCCAGACCCTCTCTTCTCAATCACCGCCACGCTGGCTGGGGGAGGGTGGCCTCAGCCACAGTATCTCCGGGGTGACTTACAGGAATGTGTCCTATCAGCCATGGGCCCTGAGGCCGTGTTCCCAACCTCACAGAGGTTTTTCTATGACTCTCTTACTCAGGGCTAATTAAAACTACTATAATACACAGTATACTTAAAAAAAAAGAAATCAGCATTATAATTCAGTAAATTCACTGTTAATATTTTACTACCAAAACTCACAAACGGACTTTCATTTTCTAGGAAAATTTATACGCAGAGCGCCGTGCTGTATTACATTTTAGAGGTTTAAATTTTTCCTGCAATCTGTTGTTTTCAGAACTCAGTGATTCTTAGTCATAACATGTACCACCGCTGTTTGTAACAACACTGGATACTGATGAAGTCAGAGAGTCACACCACCCTTCATGGACAGTGCTGTGAAAACGGAGTACCTCACCACGTAAAAAAGAAAGCTGCTGATGCATTCTCACCGAGGAACACAGTGGAGCACCTGAGGGGTCAGTTTCCCTTTCTCCCCGCCCTGTCGCACAGACAGGCAGAGGGGCCACCGCTCACCTGGATGACCTTGTAGAAATAGGCGTACTGCCGCGCCGTGTTCTTATACTGGCTGAAGACGTCGTGGACGGCCTGCGTGCACTGCAGAGACCGCACTTCGTCCTCCTCAAAGTAGAGGGGGGTGTCGTACTCGCTGGGCAGGGTCTGAATGTAGGGCTGCCAGAAGGAGTTGGGGTCGGCGCGCTCACACAGCAGGTGAAAGGCCAGTGTGATGTTCCCCATGGCTTGAAGAATTCGGTCTTGAGAGTATAAGGGTCCTGGAGTAACCCAGAGGTTAAGAGCGTAAGTTCCACAGCTTCTTTTAACACATCCTATAACGTTTCAAGTACAGTAACTTGCATCTCGCTTTTGACATGCGTCTATGATGTCAGATTAGAAGCATGCAAACACCTAATGTGAATTTTGGGGGGAAGCACACTAATTGAGAAAACCAAAATCCTTAGCTCCCCAAAATGAAATCTTATATATTTCTACCATTTTCACTTTGCTTTGAACATTCATAAGTTATTCTCACCCAAAATAGAATTTTTAGCAGATTCAACGGTCATTAGTAATTTCCGTGGAACCCATAAAAATAATTCTTCTGCCTAGAAGGAAAAAAATAAAAAACAGAATCATGAAAACATAACACACTATAGTCTTTACTCCAATGGTGTCTATGGGCAAAAACCCCATCAAACAAGAAGGACAATTTCAGGGTGCATATCAGCACCACAGTTTTAGTTCCCAAAAGTATCTCACCTGTAAGTATTTATGGTGTTGTTAAATAAATGGAAGCTGCTTAAAATCCTGTCTCCAGCAGAAAAACTATAAATATTAAGACAACCACCAGAGACTTTCGACTCTAATTTGAAGAAAATATAACAACTTGGGATAAAGCACAAAGGTGTTTATTTTATTCTTTGCTGTATTTATATGTTTAAGTGCTAAAAACAAAACAATATCTACCTCCAGCAAAAACCTGACTCTGTCCATAGAAGTAGGATATCTTAGAATGTTTCGAGCTGGAGTAACAGTCCCTCTTCTGTGTGCCTGTCTTTAAAACACAAGCCCACAAGACACATGGTTTTGGCAATGAAATGGCTTTTTCAGTATGTTCTGTATGTATATTTATACAGTACCCTAACCATGTTGATGGTATCATGCAGATGTTTCAACTCAGCAAAATGTATATTAAACGGGCAATAATTTTACACATCAGTTTCAATAAAGCTTTTAAAAAGCATGCACTTAGTGACAAGCAACCACAGCTAAAGTATTTAGGCAGCATCCACACTAAGATGCCATTCGTCTGATGCACGAGAAGCATATGTGACATCTCATTTACTCTTGCTGTTCGCAACATCTATTAATCTACTATTTGAATTACGTGTGCCTGGTCCCTTACTACAGACTAGAAGCAGCATGAAGGAAGGAACTGTGTGTTTTGGAAGCCGGTATAAGAAGGAAGGTACGTTGGCGTACTAGGTTATTTAATAAACCTCTAGTAAACCAGCTTATCAGCGTATCATCGAAAGGTTAACTACAAGCTGGCCAAAATGTGCTGAAAGTTTGAGGGGACCTAGTAACACCCACTTCCTCTCCCCAAGTTCTGAACCAAATGAGAGAGACACCAGACTCCAACAGACGGTCACCCAGAATGCCACTTACTGAAATCCCGGAATGAGGCAGATTGGAAGCCCCTGGGACACTTAGGGTGAAGCACAGACAGTGACAGCAGCTCTCACTGAGAGAAATCCAACCCCAGTTCCTGCTCCCCAAATCATCAAAGCTTTCCTGGTGAGAGGCAGGGAGCCGCTGCTCCCTCAGTTCTCAACCTTTTTCAATGCTGTGACCTTTTAATACAGATCTTCATGTGGTGGTGACCCCCAATCTTAAAATTATTTTCGTTGCTACTTCATCACTGTCATTTTGCTACTGTTAATGAATCATAATGCAAATATCTGTGTTTTCTGATGCTCTTAGGCTCTACAGCAGCGGTTCTCAACTTGTGGGTCTCGACCCACAGGTTGAAAACTGCTAGCAAGGTCGCCTTCTAGAACCTTGATTCTAGAAGGACCAAGAGTAAAGCATCTGTCCTTCAGCAGGCGTATATTTCTCTTCTTTCCCTGTCAGCCGTGCTTTGCCAGTCCATTAAGTGGGCCTCCAACCACTGTTACCCATTCCAGAAAACTGTAAGCATCCCCTGCACTGCCCAATCCCCAACCCCACACCCCATCCACCACAGGGCCCATTGTGCTGTTAGCAAACCACCCGAACCCACATCCTTCTCTGTATTTTATCTCAAAATCTCTTGAGGCATGTTCTATAGCAGTGGTTCTCAACCTTCCTAAGGCCGCGACCCTTACATACAGTTCCTCATGTGGTGGTGACCCCCAACCATGAAATGTTGCTACTGTTATGCATCGTGATGTAAATATCTGCATTTTCCTATGGTCTTAGGCGACCCCTGTGAAAGGGTCGTTCGACCCCCCCAAAGGGGTCGCGACCCACAGGTTGAGAAGTGCTGTTCTATGGTCTCCTAACAGAGGCCCAGAAATGTGAGCTGACTGCCCCCGGTCACTGGGTATTAGCACAGCTCCCAAGGCGGGTGAGTGGCCAGGGGGGCTGCCTGGAAGAGGGGGTCAGTTAGAGGACTGTGGCGGCAGGAGGGGCAGAGTGGCTGCACCATTTCGCCCTCCCCCACCCCCAGACTCAGCACAAGCCTAAGGTGTGTCTCCTCGTCCTGTGTCCTCTACACGACACAATCCAGACACACTCCGCCTCCCCCCAGACCAACAGTTTACAAACTCACCTTGATATCTCTTGTTGCTCTCAAACCAAAGCCCTCTTCTTTGAAATTAACCATTTCAAAACCCTCAACCGAAGCTCCATTGTCAGAGGCCCATTTCATTAGATTAGGAAAGTAATCTTCTCTTTTTCCATCAAAAGTAACAGACAGACCTGTATCAATCCATGTTTTACAAAACAAGAGCTACTTTTAGGACATATATCATTCATGCTACTCTCAAAAAGTAAAAAGTAAAAAAACAGACTGTAACTAACACAAGAAATAGTAAAGCACTCCAATCTTAAAAAAAAAAAAAAAATCAAAAGCTAATCACCAGACAGTCACAGTACTTAGTGACAGGAAAGGTGAGTTAAAACCCTAACTCCCCGTGGGTTAGAAACGTATTTACAAACCCTAGGTCATATGATACTGACTGCTAGGTCACACGATGGGAAAGCCCCCCCAACTACTCCAGATGCAGACAGCAGCTTCCCCTAAGTCAGCGTGTCATCCCTCCTCTGCGCATCTGCTGGAACAAAATTCCCAGAAAACCAAGCTCACTGCACACAAGACAGTGTGCGCGCCCTGGTCCGGTGGTTCAGCTGATTGGAGCACTGTCCTGTACATCAAAAGGTTGAAGGTTGGATTTACAGTCACACCCAGTTGGTGGGGTCCGGGCATGTACAGGAAGCAATGGATAGATGTTTCTCTCTCACATTGCTGTTTCTCTCTCTCTCATTCTCATCTCTCTCTAAAAATCCGTAAACATATCCTCAGTTGAAAATTAAAAAGTAATAATAAAAAAAAATTAAAAAGGAGAAGAGACATGTGTCAGGACGAGCCTTGATCCTCAGAGCTCTGCAGCAGCATGCTGTGGGTGAGTGGAAGGGGAAAGGCCAGGCACGGGACGCCATTCCTTTTTGGTGAATAAAGAGCAACAGGAGCGTCACTGAACACGAGGAGCGGGCGGAAGTCAGCCCCGCGGTGCTGTGGCCGTGTCACCACCGTGTAACTGAAGGTCAGTCCACTAGACGTGTGGTGCAGAATCGCCCAGAAGGGTGCAGTGCCAAGCTCTATCCGCAGATCCTTGCCAATGAAGGGAAACTGCTTGGTGAGGGCAAATCTGAGACTCGGAGAACAAATGCGTGCCTGACTTTGGTGTCAGCTGTAGTGTGCACAGTCTCTGCACCGAAGGCACACAGGATATACAAAACCTCCCAGCCTGTCTGGTGAGCCGGGATCAGCACGGTCTACACTGGGTGAAGCTAAACACTGTATACAGGGGCCTGTCACCATGTGGGGTGTGAGGCCCTCTGACCCCAAGGCTGCACGCGCTAGGTGTGCATGGGGAACAATAAAGCGCCTGCTTCCGAGAGCAAATAAGCTCTCTTCTGACTCGCTTTCATGACGATAAACACCCGGGAGCCGCAGGTTTTTCTCCTCCTTCTGAGGGCAGGCTGCTTATTATGCCTTCTCCTTCCACCGCCCATGTGGCCCTGAATACCAATCCTAACTTTTTGTGCTTTACAGAACAAAAGCAAAAGGAATATTGAATAGGCTTTTTCATCGGCTCCTTGGCCGCACTGCCAGGCTGGCTGAGAGTCATCCTGCTGTCTCTGAACATGCCCGGTAAAGCGCAGCTTGGGGAACAGGACTGCATCTCTTTCATCAAAACGTGATTGCGTTCATCACAAGCCTTGGTAAACACTAACCCCTCGATGTATATACTGGCGTGTTGGCCATGCGCAGCATTCTAGACTGACCCCAAGCCCCGAAGGAAGCAGTATGGGAAAGCAGGTTGAAATTCCTCTCTCAGAGAGCAAAGGTAAATGAAAGTGGTGTCACTTTAGCCCCTAGAAACTAACATTTCCCCCCACCCACCCCTAAAACTCAAGTTTTCCCATCCCAAAGCAGGTGCTGGCCATCTCAGAAATGAGAGGCTCCCGAGTCCCATGTCTCCCCGCCTAGAAGCCCCTCCCTCGACAAGGACCTAGCAGACCGTAACTACTCTCCACACCTTTCTGACCTCTGCCGAGCCTCTACACAATGCGCTTAACGTGCTATCATTCCAGAAAAGGTACCTTTTTGCTTTTTCCGTATTTTCTCCACTAGCGACCGGATCTGCACATACTCTTCCCACTCCTTCCCTGGGCCCGGAGCAGGGCTGCTGCATTCTGTAACACAAAAGCCACAGTCTCAACACTCCCTCCCACTTACCCTGGGGTCTTCGGGAGGAGGATTTGGGCTGTTGCTGTCGATGTATTTATTTCTGAAGGACAAAGACACCACAGCGTGATGATAAACCTGAGAAGCATAAATCAGGGATACTTTTCAAAGCATGTAAACCCTGACACAACTTAAATGCCACCTGTTCAACCGTGACTGAGTACCTGAGTGTCTGCACCTGGCTTACATCTACCTCATTCCTGCTGCTGATACACTTTCCTCAGAACGCACTTGTGGACAGGAAAATCTAAAAAGTTCTGCTCAGATGCAAAATGTTGCCCTAAAACCTCTTCCAGATGTTAAAAGAAGGAAATATTGAAAGTTAACGTTGCTTTCTAGTTAAGCCCCATAACAATGGCTCCCTCAGGGAAAATGGACATAAGGACAATTAGTCAACAAACGTTTCCCATCCATGTGTAAGGCGCTAAATTAAGCACTCTGGGGGAGTCACAGCAAGAGGACACTGTCACCGCTACAGAAGCAGCTGAGCTTCTACTGCAGGAGCAGAACTGAAGGACCAACATCCGAGACCCCGACAAGGCAAGGCGGAAGGCGATGCACAGAGCACCCACCCACCCTGCCCGCAGCCCCTTCCTTTTCATTTTTATTTATTTATTTATTTATTTATTTATTACCTATCAATAACTTTATTTTTTAAGGGTAGCATTGTTTTATAAAAATTTTGTTTTTCTTATACATGTATCCTTTTATATTTTTCTTAATTTTTTTATTAATTTTTTATATTTCTCTCTCCATTGCCCCCCCTCCATCCCTGGTATACCCCAACCCCCCAGTGTCAATGTTCATTGGAGCCCCTTCCTTTTTAAACAACTGTATCAGTTTACAGGGAAAGCCCTTCCCATGCTCCTGCTAACCCTCCTGCCCGCTCTGTTCTCCAAGGAAAGGAGTCGATGTGGTAGGTAATTCACAAGAGCTATATGCGGACTCCTAACTGTTAAGTTTGACCAGTCTTCTACCTTCTTCCATCCCAAGTGCTGGCTGAGGCCCTGGAATATAGGACAGAGCTGTCCTCCAGCGGCCCCCAGGCTGGTGGGCAGACAGGTGGTAGCACTGAGTACATCCCTGCTCTGGGCAAGGCCCACTTGTTCCTGGGTGGGAGGGGGTTTAGGTACGGTATTCATGGGAGCAACCATGGTTGCCGCCTGTTTGTCAAAGAGAGGAAACTGAATTTTTTATTTGGGGTTTAGCCTGTGGCATAATCTATAATAAAAGCGTGATATGCTAATTAAACTGGACAACCGAACGACCATCTGGACATCATGGAGGGCCAAGCCCCTTGCATGAATTTCGTGCATTGGGCTTCTAGTCTAAACATTAAGGGGCAAAGAAAATAATACAAATGTAATTAGTTAAAAAAGTTAATAATGGGCCACAGCTCAATTTAAAATATACCTACCACCCATTTCAGTTTACAATGAAAAACGAGTAACTAGCTTATACTTGGTAAAGCAAGATAGTGACTTGCCCTGAACCAAGGATGCATGGTGCCAGCAGGCGAGAACAAGCACCAAACCCCTGACAGAGGCGAGCCCTCCTCCTCAGGAGGCCATGCCAAGGCCTTCTCCCTGAGAGGCCTGCTGCTCGCCCCGGCCTTGCCAGCCCATCGCCCAGCCTCCCATGCCCAGCTCACAGGGTCCGCATTACCCTCCCAGTGGGCTTTGTTCACTGAGATGAACACCGGGAGTCGGGGGGGGGGGGGTAAACTGGTCTGAGGCCACGCTATTAAAAGCAGGTGGAACTGGTGCTGTCTGGGGATGCCAGGCAGGCCCACGTTCTGGGCGTCTGTGCCAGAGGCTTCACATCCAGCATGCCATCCAGGCTTCGTTACATGGTGCCCACAATAGCGGCAGCTCCACTCTACAGGTGGGCAGCCTGCGAGGCGGGAGGCACTGTAACTGCCCAGGTCACAGGGCTCACTTCGTGCTTCAGGGGACCGCCATGTTCCCACGCAGGACGGCAATGCAGGAGGACAAACCACACGCCCCACAGAAAGACGGCAAGGCCAAGAGCACCACTCACTCTGCAGCAGTTCACTAGTCAGGTTCAAGGTTTCCTTTGGGGACACACTTGCTGTAGCACCAGTGCCTGATTTTTGTGTTTTTACTCGACTCTTCTTACCCATTTTCTGACTGCAAAAAAAAAAAAGAGAAAGTATTACATATCCAAAGAACAAAATCAAGAAATAAAACAGACTTTAACTACAATAAATGCATACTCAATTATTTAAATTCCTAATATCCCTTCTTTTTACATCTGTACTCATCAGCCACTTCGGACCATAGGATTCTTTCAGATACAATCTGTGCAGTGGGAGCGGGTCCGGAAAAATAAGATAAAGTGCACGCAGGGCCCTTGCCTGATGACTGGGTGCTGGGGAGGAAGAGTCCTGGATGAGTGATCGGTTTTCACAAAGTACAGTTCACCCAGAGATGGAATTCAGCTGCAGGAGGTTTCTTTTTTCAAAAATTCTAAATGGAAAGGATGTCTATTTGTATTTTTCTTCAGTTGCTTTCAACTAAACGAAACTCGAATAAACATTTTTGATTACACTTATTTGGCAATTTATCTGGGAAATCTCAGCACAAACCCTGCATCTGCTTTTCTCTCAATGCCTCCAAGGGCACAGCTGGACTGACGGAGGCGAGAATGGCCCCTACCTCGGGCACCCAGCTGTAAGCCGCGCCTGCAGGGAGAGGAGAGGGAGAGCCTGCAGGGAGAGGAGAGGGAGAGCCTGCCTTATCTTCGCGTGGGAAGAAAAGCGTCTCCCTAAAACACTGTGCAGGCCATTAGGATCAGATGACTGCTTTCTGAATTAAGAGCACAAATTATAGGATGATGGCTTAGGAAATGAAAGCACTCCCGGACTGAAAAGTACTTAGCGGTGTGATGTTTTCTTCTCTAGAGGAACTGATCAAGCATACGCAGCCTTCACGTTGCATGGTACACGTTAGCCGCAGCTAGTGTGTACAGAAATGTGTCCTCACTTTACACAGTGGCGGGGACTAGCCAGCAGTACAGTCACGCCACACCAATTTTACCAGTGTAAGTGGCTAACACCCCTCATTCCAATCTCCATCAAAGGGAGTCCCCTAAAGGGCCACAACTCAAAAGTACCGAGAAGTCAAGGCAAGCAGGCAAGCAAGAAGGTGGAATTAATGTCAACTCAGGAGGTACTTAAGTGCAAAGATGAAGGCAGACCTGTAAATTACATGTAAGTGCCCTGAAATCTTCACACAGAACAATTCAGCTGTCATACAGAGAGAAATATATATATATATATATATCCAAACTTGAGGTTTTAAAAAAATAGAGGTTTCTTGCTATTTTCCACTAATTTACACAATTTTAGAGATACTTAAATTTCTGATTGACTTTTTGATACATTAATAGTTTTAAATTGCTGTTGTATTAAGTTGTAAATACACTTAAATTAAAATGAGGTTCCTATTTAAAGGAAGTTGCAAAAAAAAAAAACACCTTTCATAAAGCAAAGAATCATTTGGTATCATGAACACTAGTAATCATTTCTTGTAATAGCTTTCTGACAAGAAAAAAGAAAACTGGGAACTATAAAGGAATAGCCGTAATCTGTCAAGAAATTACCCTGAAACCACCCACATTTCTCCCATCCGGTTCTAGAAATATGGAATTTCACGTTTGGAAGAGACCTTTGGAGTTACCTGTGCTAACTCTCCACTCCGAAAAGGTTTAAAACAGCGACGCCTAATGTGATGTAGCGGCGAGCGCAGTCAGGGTGCTTTGCTAACCACTGTCCAATCCCAGTCCCAAAGCCCCGAGAGGCAGGGCAGGGCCTGTCCTCCCCAAGCACGCATCTCAGGTTCAAGTGGCAGAGGCAGGCAGGTCCACGGTTCTGAGGCCCTCCGGCTCCGCACACACCACTGCTCCCCAACCCGGGAGTTCTGGCCTGCACTGTGGGAAAACTCACTGTCCCCTTCACCTGGCCCAATTCTGCCTGAAAAGAGAAGCCACCCTTTCCACAGCCTTGTCTCCAGACTTAACATGCCCTCAAGACATACTTCTCAAAAGTGGACAAAGCCACTTAAAAAAAAACACTGTTCAGCCGAGACCGGTGTGGCTCAGTGGATAAAGCGTCGGCCTTCAGACTGAAAGGTCCCAGGTTCGATTCCGGTCGGGGGCATGTACCTTGCTTGCGGACACATCCCCACTGTGGAGCGTGCAGGAGGCAGCTGATCGATGTCTCTCTCATCAATGTTTCTGACTTTCTATCTCTCTTCTTCTCTGTAAAAAATTAATAAAATATATTTTTTAAAAAGACTATGTCTTTAAAAAAAAAACACAAAAAACACTGTTCACTGAAGTATATACATAATATATCTAAGTCAACAAAACCTTTCAGATGTGCTCGGAGAGGGGCACAGTGCAGTGGGACGACTGCCTTCCTGAAACTCAATGCAAGGAATTTTACTAATCCACCTGCCGCTGTAGGTATATCATGGCACTAGCTTTTCTACAAGCCAAGTGAACAAGCGAAGGCATTGCTTCATTCAGTGCACATTTCTAGTATTTTCCGGCGTGTAAGATGACTGGGCGTATAAGCCAACCCCCAACTTTCCCAGTTAAAATACAGAGTTTGGGATATACCCGCCCTTTAAGACGTGATAATAAGTTGTGATATATTCATACAAGGAACACTACACCAAAAAAAAAAAAAAAAAAAGACGACCCCGACTTTTGAGAAGATTTTCCTGGGTTAAAAAGTTGTCTTATATGCCGGAAAATATGGTAATTTGGGATAAAACTGGCAGTCAACTAAAATCTTGTTACACACACTGATGTTCGGCATGACAGATGTGCTATATTAACTGAGTTTTTAAACCGAAACACAGGTACCTGTGTTAACTTTCATGCTACCTGTTTTTAGGCAATTGGAACTATGTCACCCCTGCCACACAGAGTCCTACTGCAGGTCCCCCGCATGACTGCCTTCATCAAAGCTGTGTCATTTGGGCCGAGACTGGTTTGGCTCAGTGGATAGAGCGTCGGCTTGCGGACTGAAAGGTCCCGGGTTCGATTCCGGTCGGGGGCATGTACCTTGCTTGCGGGCACATCTCCACTGTGGGGCGTGCAGGAGGCGGCTGATCGATGTCTCTCTCTCATCGATGTTTCTGACTTTCTATCTCTCTCTCTTCCTCTCTGCAAAAAATCAATAAAATATATTTTTAAAAAAACCTGTCATTTGGACATTTACTCTATGAGGAGCTGAGGTAAGCATTTTATACAATAGCTAGATGGATACTATGCCCACTTTACAGAGGAGAAAGGTGAAATTTGGAGAAGTTAACTTTATGAAAGGTGGCCGACTCAGTTGGTGGCACTGCCTCACAGCACACCTTGAAGGCAAACTTGACTGACATTTCATGGATTCAGCTCAAAACCAACCCACTTACGTATAAGGGTCAAAAGTTTGTTGTCATTTCTGAAACTAAAAATAACAGTATTCCCTTAGAGTGAAGGTTTTTCTCTCTTCAACCTTTAAAAGTAGAGAGCCATTTTGCTGGCTCGCTCACACACACAGGAGTGGCCTCCGCTTAAATGTGGAACGGGAGCAAAACTTCTGAGCTTCCACCCAATCCCACAGAGCCCCTGCCACACTCTGTCACGGACGGAAAAACTGCCGAAACCACTTCAGTAACCATGACATGTAGTGGTACTAAAGCATTACACTCAACGAAGGAGAAACTTTATTAGTCATTAGTAAGCATGTCATGGCAAAAGTGACATTCATGGGTCTTTTCAACACCAATCCTTACCTTCCTCTTAACAGAAAACTATTGGCACCGAAGTCACGCCTGTTTACTGAGATTGAAACCTGCAAGCCACGTGGTCAGAGAACTGTTTAGACCTTGTCATCGCTAACAAACTGAATCCTAAAAGTGGGGTAAGTGAAAGCCCCAAATACCGCAAGTTCATTCAGAGCTCCACGCAGACACCTCATTGTCTACATTCTCTCGTTCTTCAGCATCTCCTCCAGCCCGGGCCCTCTGCCCTGCCCTCCGCTGCCCCCATCCCTGCGCCTGGCGGGTGAAGTTGTTTTCTCGCTCGGTAAACAGTACCCTCAGCTCTCTTCCAAGCTTCTCGCTTCAGTGTCGCACTTGGCTCCCACGGTCAGCCAAGTGTTTAGACTTAACTTCCTTTCTTGAGAAAGAATCCCAGTCTTAACTTTGATATTGAATTTTTTATTACTTTGAATCATTTTTGTCCCAAACTTATTTCAGTTGAAATGATCAATACCTTACCACCTGGAAATCTGCCTACCCAGCTAATCTGGGTTTGAGTTACCAGGTGAATCTAACAACAAAGAGCAGGGCTTCTAATCTGGCCAATTGCGCTAATTAAGCCTTTTTCCTTAAACCTACCAAGTCATTTTTTTTTAAAGCTTCCACTCTGCGGAGGGGTGGGAGGGGCGACATTGGGCTGTCAAGCTGACAGAAGGAAGGCCAGCGTGGCAGTTCTGCAAAGTTACAAAGATGTAAAGCAACCACAAAGGAGGGTCTGAAATGCAAACTTTAACGAAAAGCAGTTATGGTGGGCAGTCACATCCTGGGCTGGTATTTTCCTGACAAGGTCGATTTTTACCTTAACTGAGACTATTGTCTTTTTGTATGGAAGATAACATACCTATGAAATATAACTTCCCTTTTTCCTTGACCCCCTGGGGCACAACCAAATGCCCTAGGCACCAGGACCAGAGACCATAAATTCCTTCACTGTTAATATTATCATGTTAATTGTAGATTGTTATCTATCCTGCACCCATCTAGGTATGTGCCTATCATTTTACTTTTTATCCAATCCCAGGTGTCCCCGCTTTGCTTTCTCCCTAATCTATCACCAGTGGATTTCAATTAACCCACCGATATCCCCTCCTTTGATTGCGATGTATAAAAATAGATTATCCCAGCAACTGTCGACATTTTGGCTCAAATAAACTCACAAAAATTCTTTACAGGTTTGAATGTTTTGACATTAACAACTCCTTTGTAACAGAAAAATATGTGTATTAATATTTTGTTAGACAGTATTTTTACTTTGAAAAGAAACATGTGAATTAACTATATTTGCAGATCAAAATATTTAACATCTCCAATTATATAAGTAGGAAAATGAGATAAAAGGAAATTCAATATACGGAAGTCAGTTTTACCAAATAAGATACACCTGTAAATGCAACAAAAGTAAAAACCAGCAAAATTCAGAAGCAAGGAATCCTGAGTCTCTCTGATACTCTTAATTGCTAAATATGACTCAGGATGAATGGATAACCAAGATTAACCTTCTATGAGAGTAGCAAGAGGAAAAAAGATGCACAGCAAACCAAAATACTGGCCCAAACAGAAAGATAGCTAATTGAGAAAGCAAGTAACTGGCCACAGGAAACTTCTACAAAACCTAAGAATCCAGATATATTTACCAGGATGTTAAAAATGTTAACTGCCATTGTAATAAATGGTTATTCCTCTGTGGGGGAACTAAATCTAGGAGTTAGGAACAAGGAGAGGAAACTTGCTGAAACTCTTCCTCCCCACAAGAAGCACCAGGCCCAGCAGCCAAGGACAGACAAACCAGTTTCTAAAGATAAAAATCCTTCCAGTAAAAGATAGTCATCAAGCTACATGCAGAAAAAGAACACTATTCTTAGTTACATTTCTAAATGCTACTTCAGATTAGCGATAAGAAAAAGACTTTTGTAATTCAACCATTTTAAAGGGCTTAAGATACTTCAAACCAAATTGATAGCTAGTAAAAAAGAAAAAGGAGCTCTAACCTAGGAGATAAGATGTTTCACTCCCTCTTTTACCCAATTCCACCAGCACAAGCACAGGGCCCGGTTTTCACTGCCCTCGGGAACCAGGAGCAGGCCTCTGTTGTGCTAATGCTGATGCTTTCCTGGCGGCCAGCTCCTTTGTCATTCCCGTCTGGATATTAAGGAGGCCATTCTCCAAACAAAAACCTTAACGCCACCTTCGCCGTTCGCTCATTTCCCAGTGGCCTCTCAAGCGAAGTTTTAATTATCCTTTAAAACGTGGCCTGCGCGTTCGCCGCAGCAAGAGCAGCTCAGCTCCACAGGTTGTACCGCTGGGCAGAACGGGCAGAGCTGAGCAGAAACTCACTTCTGCGGCCCAGGGAGGCACACGTTTCAATCCTGAGGTCTAACATCCTTCCTATTCCAGGAGAAAAGCGCTGAGACAAGTTAGGGTACAGAAGAGAGGAGAAGCAGTAACAGAAAAATAGGTGTATTTTTACTCCTTCAGGCCAAAGATCGTAACTTACAGGTAATGAATACAGGCAAAGCAAGGCACACAGGAAAGGGGACAGCAGGAGGCTAAAACCCCAGGATGTTTGGGGGTCTCCGCCATCAAGAGGGTGCGCTGCAGCCGTCTGAGAACGCAGCCCTGCCAGCGACTTTCTTGGGAAAGAGAGAAAACTCCTCCTCCTTCACTTGCTGGCACTTGAGCAGCATCTCAATCCCGGCAGCCCTGGGGCTCGTGTGGCCAGGCCAGGCCAGGCTGCAGGCGTGTAGCCGACGCGGACACACAAAACAGCACATCCTGGCTCCAGCAAGCCTTCCCAAGCACTGACCGTGGAGAGCAACGCTGCTTTGATGCTTGATTTTTTTTAAAAAAGTGCATTCACACAAAATAGTCAGAAAAAACCTCTCCAACATGACTCCTGGGGTTAGTTCCGTTTGGAAATGACAGTGGGGGGGGGGGTGTCCACTTGGG
>PVJN01040451.1:0-10150 GCA_004026805.1 Lasiurus borealis
AAGCACCCCGAACCTGAAACCCAGACACAGGTCCTTGTCCAGTAATCAAATCCAGGACCTTTTCATGCACAGGCCGATGCTCCAGCCACACTGGCCAGGGCGTGCGTTATTATTATTATTATTTTTTAAAAAACAATAGGACCGCACACACCTACGATTTCACTGATCTTACTGCTTATGGCGAGAGTAGGTGAGGGAGGGAGGGAAGGAAGGAGGGAGAGAGAGAGAGAGAGAGAGAGAGAGAGGCACACACCACTGCGGCAGTCCCCATGGGACCCGGTTCTGGGTTGAGGGGCGAGTTGAGAGGAGGGTGTGCAGCCGCTGACCGCTCACTGGGGGGACGGCCAGAAAGCAGACTTTGCTGACCGGCTGCCTGTGGTCCCCCCGGGGCGGAAACCCTTCCTTGCTCAGCTCTGCCGTCCGCCCCCCCCCCCGCCCAAGCCCCCCTTCCTGACAGGCAGACCCTGGAGTCCAGAGAACAGGTCGGGCCGGACCCTCAGGGTGCGAGGAGGCCAGCCTCCCGGGCCAGGCCAGGCCAGGCTCCCCGGGAGGGACGCAGCCCCCCGCCCCGCTCCGCCGGGAGGGAGGGGAGAGCTCGCCAGGAATGTCCTGGGGCCGCTCCAGGGCAGCCCGCTGGGAGGGACGGGTTTCAGGGTGGCCGGCCCTGCCTCCGGCCTCCGCTCCCTGCTGGCCGGGCCCAGCCTGCGCCTTCCTGGGGCCGCCGAGCTGTCCCGGGTCTGCGGGCACCGGCGGGGTTTCCTTTGAAACCCGGGCACCCACATCTGTTAGCTCTTAGCGCACAGAAAGGTTGACAAAGCGCTGGGGCCGGCGGGCGGGGGAGACATTCGCTCCGGAGCGCGGAGACAAAGAGGAAAGAGCCCGCTGAACCCCAGCCCGCTCCCGAGGCCCCGCTTTGATGTGGTTCCCGTCTCCCCGAGGCCTTATAAGGCCTCCTGCCTGCGCTGCCGGGTTCTCGCTGGGGCTGGCTGCTCCCCCGGAGCTCCGAGGAGGCCCTGGCCTCTCCCTGGGGCCCCGTGGGGGGCGGGCGGAGGAGGGCAGGGCTGGGATTCGGGAGGGAGGGAGGCAAGTCTGGGCCCCGTGGCCCGAGAGGCCCCCAAGCCCGGCCACTGGGTGGGAGGCAGCCCGGGATCAGGCTGTGTGTGGAGGGAAGGCAGAGGATTGGGGGGATCAGGGGGGTCTGAGGATCCAGGAGGCGTCTGATGAGAACTTGGAGCAGTGCCGAGATCGGTGTGGCTCAGTGGATAGAGCGTCAGCTCGCAGGGGTCCGGGTGCCCTGGAGGACAGTCCCGGCTCCTGCAAGGGAGCGGCCCTCCTTCCTCTGGGCAGAGGCAGCATCGCCCTCCCCTGGCGAGGAAGGTGGGCCCTCCTTGGCTGCCGGCCTCCGTGCTGCCTACGGATGCCACCCGAGCGGGTCCCTTTCCCGTCACCCGCTCCCAGCTCCCCCGTCAACTCGGGCTCCGTGACCACCGACAGCCAGTGTCCACGCCAGGAGCTGTTCGGGGTCTCGGCCACCCTGAGCCGGGAGGCAGGTGCAGAGTCAGGGGGCTCCGCGTCTGAACGGCCACCCTGTAGGCACCTTTAGGGGGGAGCAGGCAGGGCCCCCGGGTGATGGGGAAGAAGAAAAGGGAACCCTAAAATGCTGGCTGCGCGTCCTCCCGACCACGGCAGGCGGGGGAGCGGCCCCCGGCCGAGTCCCGGGGATGAGAGGGTGGAGCCGGCAAAGCCATTTTAAGCGCTGGACGGTTTTTTTGTCCCTCGAGAGGAGCACTGACGAGTTTTTCTGTTCAGCATCCGGGAGAGAGGCAGGACCCTCCCCCCGATTTTTCTGGGAGCGGGTGCTTTTCCTGTCCCCGTTGGTGTTTCTCTAAAACAGTGGTTCTCAACCTTCCTCAGGCCTCGACCCCTGCATGCAGTTCCTCATGGGGTGGTGACCCCCGACCATGAAATGTTGCTACTGTGATGCATCGTGATGCCAATATCTGCACTTTCCGATGGTCTTAGGTATCCCCTGTGAAAGGGTCGTTCGACCCCAAAGGGGTCGCGACCCACAGGTTGAGAGAATTGCTGCTCTAAAGGGAAGCTGGGGGCAGCCCTGGGTCGGGGCTCTCGTTCTCGCTCGTCATTCCGTAGGTGCAGAGCGCTGCCGCGGGTCATGGTGGGCACCAGGGGCGACCGGGCAGTGTAATTCCCCCCCGCAAAACCCACCGCTCCCGGCCCAGAGGAGCGTTTCTCAAAGAGGGTTCCTTGGAACACAGGCCCCAGGGCGTGCTTCTGAGCAATAAAACCCCGTGGTCGGAGGGGGTGCGAGGGATGTCGCGAGAGGACCCTGTTACACGGTTATTCACGGGGTCTGTTGCCATCGTCAGTCCTGCAGGAAGGGACCTTGTTGACTTGGTTTAAAAGAATCTTTTTTTTTTATCCCGGAACCCTTCAGAAAGAGAAACATCAGTGATGAGAGAGCATCACGGACCGGCTGCCTCCTGCACGCCCCACACTGGGGATGGAGCCTGCAACCCAGGCCTGTGCCCTGACCGGAATCGAACCCTGACCTCCTGGGTCATAGGTGGAAGCTCAACCCCTGAGCCCCGCCGGCCGGGCTGATGATTGGCTTTTCAGGTGGAGGGGACCCGCCTCCATTGGCCCACATTCCCGTCGGCACCATCAGAGCGGGGCCCCAGCTTCCTTGTGACCAGGCAGGCACCTGCTCCCGACACCACATCGTCTGCCCCGAGCCAGGTGCCCCCTGACCCCGGCGCGTCCTTCATATCCCTCCCTGTCTCCCCTCCTCAGGAGCTGGTGGGCGAGGTTTTCCGAGAAACGCTCAGCGAGGAGGAGGAGGAGGACTTTCGACTGGAAGGTACCGGACTCCATTGCTTTCTTCCCCAGGAGGTGGGGACAGGGCGGAGGGGAGGGGGCCACCTGGTCTACCACAGGCCTGCACACCCTCCGGAAATCGGTGGCCAGGCCGAAGGCGGACCCCCGGGGGAGGGCTGAGGAGCCAGAGGGAAGTGTGGCTCCCACAGGCCGGGCCCAGAGTGGAGCAGGGCCCCGGGGGTTCCTTGCCAGGGCCTGCGTGTGTCCGCTGTGGAGGGGCTGTTGGACCTCAGCTGCTCGGTGGGAAGTGAGCGGAGTGGCTCTCGGGCGCCCACCCCAGGGCTGGGGGGGACAGGCTGTGACCTGCAGGTGCTGTGGTTTCTGGCCGCGGGGAGGCACCCACCTGGCCGAGCGGGCGGGGGTGGGAGGCTGGGGGTGTCCCCCTGCATGCCGGCCGGGGAGAGGGGGTGGAAGCCTGAATCTCTCCTTTGTCCTCCCGCTGGCCGCGTCCACCGGCTCCTGGCGGGCAGGCGGGCGGCGCGGGGTGGGCGGCGGAAGATGAAAAGCAGCCGTTACCGTCCCGGGAGAGGCCGGCCCCGCGCCTGCGTTGTTCCGTAAAGCCGGCCTAATCCGGGTCTTAGCCGCCGTAACGGGCCAGCTGGGAGCCGCACGGGACGGAGGATGAGGGCCGGGATGGGGGGGCGAGGCCGGGCTTCGGGCAGGGGGCAGGGATGGGGGGCCCCTTTTGAATGGCGGGAGAACAAAGTCCACATCAAACGTCCCCAGCCCCGCCGCTGGGTGTGGCGGGGACGGCACGTGGCTGGAGTGGGGGGCTCAGGGGAGGGGAGCCCCCCTCGGCTGACCGGGCCCCAGGTGCGAGGCCAGGGGGAGGTCAGCCCCACACTTCCCTGAAGCACCTGCCGGACCTCCCAGCCTCCCCGGGATGGCGGGGAGGTGGAGCCAGGGGCGGGGGGCCCGTGGCCTGAGGGGCAGAGAGGGGCCAGGCCTGCTGGCAGACCCGTCACCCAGCAGTCTCTCCTCCTGACCCAGCTCAGCAGTAGCTCCTGCTCTGTGCCCGTTGGAGGGACAGACCTGTAAGTGGGACCCCTCTCTCCTCCCACCTTGCGCTGCCCCCTGCCCAGCCTCTGACTCACTCCTGCCTCTGGCCCTCCGGCCTGTGCCTCTGACCTTTAGCATCCTCAGTACCTGCTTTTCTGTCCTCCGACCTGTGCCCCCTGACCTTTAGCATCCTCAGTACCTGCTTTTCTGTCCTCCGGCCTGTGCCCCCTGACCTTTAGCATCCTCAGTACCTGCTTTTCTGTCCTCCGACCTCTCTGATCGGGAGGAAAGGCAGGCAGAGTGCAGTCCGCCGACTCCCAGAACCCAGTCCGGCATGCTGGTCCCGCTCAGCACGGGGCTGTGCCCTCACCGGCTAGCTCAGTGGTTAGAGCATCAGCCCTTGCACTGAAGGGTCTTGGACTCGATTCCCACTCAAGGGCACGCACCTCGGTGGCAGGTGTCCCAGCCCCCGTGGGGGTGCGTGTGTGGAGGGGCAGCTGATTCCTGGGTCTCTCTCACTCTCTCTTCAATGGTTCTCTCCCTCCCTCTCTCTCTCTCTCTCTCTCGCCCATCCTCCCTCCTCCTCACTCTCTCTGTAAATCAGTGGGAAAGGAATCCTCCGGTGAGGATTTTTAAAAAGAAAGGAAGGAGCCCTCGATGCCTCTGGTGTGAGGGGCCCTCTCCCTGGGGGTCCAGCTGCTTCCTGCCGCCGCCACGTCCCAGCCCGGGCTGGCCTGGCAGGGCCGGTGGCACCTCTGCTTCGCCGGAACCCCCGAAGGTCTCCTCCGCCCAGTGGGGGCCGAGGGTCTGGCCTGCGGTGAGTGCTCAGAAATGCTCACTACGAGAACGGAGTCAGGTGACCCCAGGCAGGTGACCCCCTCCCTCCGCCACCAGGCCCGTCCACCCAGACTCCCAGCGGGGAGGGCTCGCCATTCACCGAGCTGCGGAGCCCTGGGGGCGGGGGGGGGCTCTGGTCCCCCACGTGGAGCGGGGAAGCTGAGGCGGAGAGGGGGTGCAGTCTCTGCGGGGTCACCCAGCCCCTGAGGACGGAACTCCGGCCGCCAAGTCCTCATTCGGGGACCAGCTGAGCACCTGCTGCAGGTGGGCGCCCTGGGAGAGCAGCAGGGACCCCCACGGCCCCCCGACAGAGGGGGAGCAGGTGGGCTGGGCGATGGCTCCTCTCCCTCAGCTCAGAGCCGTCACCCACTGCACCCCGCGGCCCCTGGAGGCCTGGGGCAGCCCCACGGCGTCTCCTCTCCGGTCCCCTCTTCCCGCAGCTCCACCTGTACCGCGGAGACCCGGCCGGTCACATCCGGGAGGCGCTCTGGTTTCAGCTCGGGGTTGGGTTTTATTTTTATTATTTTTTTTAAAAGATATATATATACATATATATATATATTTTAAATATTTTATTGATTTTTTACAGAGAGGAAGGGAGAGGGATAGAGAGTTAGAAACATCAATGAGAGAGAGAGACATCGATCAGCCGCCTCCTGCAAGCCCCCTGCTGGGGATGTGCCTGCAACCAGGATACATGCCCTTGACTGGAATCAAACCCAGGACCTTTCAGTTCGCAAGCCGATGCTCCATCCACTGAGCCACACCGGTTTTGGCGGGGTTGGGTTTTAGAGGTTGAATTTCATCACAGTTTTCAGCTGGGTGGGGGAGGGGGAGGGTCAAAGGGAAGTGATATTTTTACCCCAAAGGAGGCCTTTTCTCTCTCTGTCCCTGCCCTGCGTCTCCCCCTCCCTCCCTGAACAGATGTCCCCTCTCAGTGCGATTCCAATGTCACGGCAGCGGCCACGCACCGATGCTGCTGCCAGGAGAAAAGCAGGCTGGAGAGCTTTTATCGGGAGGACTCCTCCCTTTTCCTTTAAAAATACAGTGGGACCTCAAGATACAAGTGGCCTAACATACGCGATTTTTGAGATACGAGCCGTCTTGGGAGTGATTTTTGTTTTGAAATACGAGCAACATTTGAGATAGGAGTCATCACGAGGATCTGCCGGCTGCACACGACCCACCCGTTTACCGTGACTCGAGCATCTCATAGTTTCCCACGCCTCAAGGTTACGGGACGAATTAAACTCGTATCTCGAGGTACCACTGTAAATGTTTTCGTGGATTTCAGAGTGGAAGGGAGACGGAGGGAGAGAGAGAGAAAAACATCCATGATGAGAGAGAGAATCATGGACCGGGTGCCTCCTGCACGCTTTTGACTGGGGATCAAGCCTGCCACGTGGGCCTGTGCCCTGACCGGGAATCGAACCCTGACCTCCTGGGTCCTAGGTCCACGCTCCACGCCTGAGCCACACCGGCTGGGCGCCAGTGTGCTTTTTTAAGCTCCATCTCCCGCTTTGGTCAAACGCGAGGGCGACACACCCCACGTGGCGTGAGTGAGAGGAGCTGGTGGGAGAGGGTGCTCCCTCTCGCTTCTCCCGGTCCCGGGTCCCGGGTCCAGGCCTCGGCCCGGCAGGTCTGTGCGTCTCCGGGACCCGGCTCCCCCGGGAGAGCCTCCCTCCCGCCCAAAACGCCAGAAACCGTTGGCTCGGAATGCACACGCGATACCTTTCTCCTTTTACCCGCAGCAGGTTAGCGCCTAATTATATTTGGCTTCGGCTAATATTAAACCCATCTGCCGCCCCTCCGACAGCTGCTGGCGGGGGGCTGGGGAGCCCGAACATCCCGGCCATCCACCCCGAGGTACGGAAATATCTGTGGCAGGTCATCTGCGTGAGGACCGTTAAGAAGGGGCGGTGGCCGAAACCGGTGTGGCTCAGTGGATAGAGCGTCGGCCTGCGGACTGAAGGGTCCCAGGTTCTATTCTAGTCAAGGGCACGTACCTTGGTGGCAGGCACATCCCCAGTAGGGGGTGTGCAGGAGGCGGCTGATGGATGTTTCTCTCTCATCGATGTTTCTAACTCTCTATCCCTCTCCCTTCCTCTCTGTAAAAAAAATCAATTAAAAAAAAAAAAGAAGAGGGGCGGTGGAGGCATCGGGCGAGGGTGCAGAGTCCAGCGAGGGGGCCCTGGCGGGTGTTAACTCTGACCCGGGGCCAGCTGAGTGCACCCCGGGTCCCTGGGCCCGCCACGTCTCGGAGCGTCCAGGTCACTTCTGGTCTTTGCGGGGGCTCATGCAGTCCCTGCCCTGTGCTCTCGTTGGCGTCTTCTTCCCAGGTTCCATGCCAACCAGGCCTTTCTGAGTTGTATCACAGTTAAAACGGCCTTAGTTGTGCCTTCCGGGTCTGGATTTAAATAAACAGCGGTACCTCAAGATACGAGTGCCCTAACATACGAGATTTTTGAGATACGAGCCGTGGAGCGAGCGATTTTTGCTTTGAAATACGAGCAACGTTTGAGATAGGAGTCATCGCGCGGATCGGCAGGCGGCACACTACCCACCCGTTTACCGCGACTCGAGCGTCTCATAGTTTCCCACGCCTCAAGGTGACGGAACGAATTAAACTCGTATCTCCAGGTACCACTGTATTTTTGTATTGATTTCAGAGAGGAAGGGAGAGGGAGTGAGAGAGAGAAGCATCCATGATGCGAGAAAATCACTGGTTGGCTACTTGGGATTGCGCCCAAACCCCGGGCATGTGTCCTGACCAGGAATCAAACTGTGACCTCCTAGTTCCGTGGTGGGCAAACTCATTGGTCCGCAGAGCCAAATATCCACAATGCAACGATTGAAATTCCTTTTGAGAGCCACATTTTTTAACTTAAACTTCTTCTAAATGCCACTTCTTCAACATAGACTCACCCAGGCCTAAAACCGACTTCTGCGCACGGGCCACGAAGTTTCAATCGCACTGTCCGTGCGCGCCCGCACGTGTACAGTATTTTGTGGAAGAGCCACACTCAGGGGGCCAAAGAGCCGCCTGTGGCTTTCGAGCCGCCGTTTGCCGACCACTGTCCTAGTTCACAGGTCGACGTGCAACCACGGAGCCACGCCGGCCCAGCTAGATGGGGTGCGTTTAGACGGCACGACTAGCATTGGTGCCCATCAGGGGGCGGGGCCCCGCCTCGCGACACCTTCCCGCCATCTGCTTAGAAAACGCCCGACGCCACCCACAGCTGCATCCCGCCCTGCACGGGCACGCGCCTCCCGGAGCCGCCCCGGGCACCGCCGGCTTGGCACGGCCAGGCTCCCAGTGACCCCAGAAGACTCTGTCCGCGAGGCGAGGGAGCGAGAGCCCAGAGGCGCTCTCCTGCCGAGGAGGGGGGGGGGTGCAGCGGCAGATCAGATCTATTGCGCAGCCCTCCCTCCCGGCTGGTGGGTGGTGCCGGCTGTCAGCACCTCCTGCTGGAGCGGCCGAGCCGTCCCGTGCCACCCCGGCCGCCGCTGCTTGCCAGCGTAAACAGTCCCCGGAAAGCGGCCGTGGCTCTCGCACCCTGCCGTCCTCAGTGAGCCCGGGACCTCCTTCCCTGGGGCCCATGGGTGGGGTGTTTAAACCCAACTCAGAATAGCCACCGTCCGTCCCCAATGTCCCCACCCCTCTCTCTTCCTCTCTTTTCCTCTCTCTCTCTCCCTCCCTTTTTTAAACGGGGGGAGGAGGGGAGGGGAGAGGGAAGAGGCTGCCTTTGATCTCCGCGGAGGAGAAGAAAAGTCGTGTTCTGTTCAGGCTTTTGGCGAACACAACAAACAGTGTTTAAAATTTAACTCTGCTTAATTAATTAGTAATTCTGTTTAATGCCGTCTGATCTCCCTCCAAAAGGTATTCTCGGGCCCGAGCAGGGAACATCAAAGGCGGCGGGTGAGGATGGTCAAGTAACGCATTTAATCTGGCAGTTGCCGGCGGTGGAGCGCTGCCAGGCCGGCGTGTGTGAGCGCACGCGTGTGGGGAGGCGTCATCGGGTAAACACAGCGGCCGCGCTGCGCCCCTCCTCCTCGTGGTGGGGGGCGAGGAGTGACGGGGTGAGGAGGGACGGGACGAGCAGGGACTGGGAGAGGTTTCGGAAGAAAAAGGACCTCAGCCCGGCCGACGTGGCTCAGTGGTGAGTGTCGACCTATGAACCAGGAGGTCGTGGTTCGATTCCTGGTCAGGGCACAGGCCCGGGGTTGCAGGCTCCATCCCCAGTAGGGGGCGTGCAGGAGGCAGCCGATCCGTGATGCTTCTCGCTCATAGATGCTTCTCTCCCTCTCCCTCTCCCTCTCCCTCTCCCTCTCCCTCTCGCTTCCTCTCTCTGAAATCAATGAAAATGTATTTAAATATTTAGGAAAATAAAAGGAGCCCCACGCACTGCGCCAGGCTACTACTCTGAGCTGAGAGCGGGTTTGAGGGAGGCAGCGGGGACCTGTCTCCTTCCTTGGCTGTGCGCCTGGCCGGGCAGGGGTGCGGGCCCCAGGGCTCCCAGAGGAGAGGGAAGCAGCCGGTGGAACCCAGCCCACGCCCTGGGGGCCAGGGTACCGGGTGTGGGTGAAGGCTGCTGCGCTCCCCGGCAGCGCGGGTCACAGGCTTTCCCGCAGAGGGCTGGGACAGGACGCCGTTTTGGGCTGGGACAGGACGCCATTGTGGCTCCGCGGACCGGACCGTCTCTGTGGCAGCTACTCCACGCTGCCATCGCGGAGGGAAGCGGCCATACACGACGGTGTCCGAGCGACTGTGTCCCCATAAAACTTTATTTATGAAGCCAGGAGGCGGCCAGGTTTGGGCTCAGGGGGGCGTGGCTTGCCAGTCCTGCTGACCATCACCCAGAGGGATGATTCCAGAGGCCAGAGGCAGGCTCTGCTTTTCCCGGACTCTGTCCCCTTTCCTCTCTTTCCTCCCACTTCCTCCTCTCTCCCGCGAGCAGCATCTCCTGCTGTGGCCGTGCCTGGCCACTGAGGCGTGATCAGACGCCCCCTGAAATGGTGCCCCGCCCCCAAGAGATCATCTCTGGGAAAACGAGTCCCTGAGCTGAACAAGGAGGAGGACGAGACAGAGAATGAGCTCTGAGTCTGGTGCCAGAGCCGCTCTCCTTTGTCGTTTGGTTCACTGAGGTTGGACCCTGGCAGCCTGGGCAGGCACCATCCTCCTTCTCCAGCCCACCCGGGCGCCAAGAGATGGGTGGTGGGTAGATGGTGGGTGGATGATGGATGGATGGTGGGTGGGTGGATGGGTGGATGGATGGATGATGGATGGATGATGGATGGATGGATGGATGGATGGATGGTGGATGGATGGATGGTGGATGGATGGATGGTTGGTGGATGGATTGATGGTGGGTGGATGGATGGATGGAAGGATGGATGGTGGATGGATGGATGGTTGGTG
>PVJN01040452.1:0-19257 GCA_004026805.1 Lasiurus borealis
CTCTTACATAGCTCTACTCATCACATAATAAATAGTGTAGTAAGGAACAAAGGTAAAACATTGCAAGACTTTATTTTGGAAATTTTCAGATAAATTGTTTCAGCGGTCCATGTTCAATCTTCAGTTTTCCTGTATTCTCTCACACGCTAATTAGCAGAGGAGATTAACAAAAGCATCTTGCCCACATAAGCAGCAGCTAGTCCATGCAAAGTTCAACACAGTCACGGCTCATGTGAAGCAGAGACTTAATGCTATTAAGAATATCAAAAAGTGCAAATTGTATCCAGGAAATTTTGTTGGGAAATACAAGTGAGGGTGTATGTATTCTTTCCAGTGAGTAGAAATTACTTCTGACCAAACTGTATTTTTCTACCCACCTGCTAAGAAAACATTCTTTGAAGTTAGCACTTAAAAATACCTGTTATTTTTCAGAAGAAAGTAGAGTTTGATATCCCAGGAACAGTGAGGTCATATGTCATCAAACAAGATTTTTAAATACATTAAATTTAAACCTATATTTATCTTGAAGTAAGCACTTCTATATTGTTGACATAATTTATTTTGTGTTCTACCTTTGACAAAAATACCTTTGACAAAAATAATTCTTGTTTTAAATTAAAAAGTGACACATGGGAAAAATTTGTTGTCATTCCAAGTGCCAACATGAGTAAGGTAAAGTATGCCAAAAACAGTCAGAGATTACTATTAACAAAAGGAAAAAACAACATTGAACCTCATATAATTCAAGGGGATTTTCCCATGGTTTTTCTGTTTGAGACATTGTATCAACTATGAAGAAATAAGAAGCTGTCCCTGTCCAGTCTACGCTAATAGATAAGGCAAGAAATTAACTCAAATAAATATACAGTAAAACAATCAGCATGTCACTTCTGTTATTGATGTCTTGGAAAGTGTTATAGCATACAAGAGTGGGCATTTTCAACAGTTCTTGAAAAAAGGGTAGGACTTTAACAATTGGAATTGATAGAAAAAAAATGTATTCTGGACGATGAGAAAAGCATGGAGAAAGAAAATCACAAAATGTTCAGGGAATTGTAGGAAGTCTTATCAATTAGTGCCCTATCCGGGAGGAGCATGCTATAGGAAATAAGATGGTAAACATCAATATTGGGAAGAGCATATCAAATCCATGCCAAAGGGCTGGCTTTCAGATGGAAATTTGGGGTATACAAGTTTTGAGTGATCAAGGTTGTACCTTCGGGAGATAAACTGGGTAACAATAAGCAGGATGGACTGGAGGAGAAACAGACCGAAAATGAACAGACCAGCTGGGATGCTATTGAGGTACTGAAAAGAATGAGTTCAAGTTTGAAAAGCTTCCTGAGGCCTTTCTGCCGGTGAGCGCCATGGACAAAGCATCACTGGAATTTCCCCTGTTGAGGTCATCATGTCTAAACCTGAGTCTCCCAACAAGCGGGAGCAGCTGCAGAAGCTCTTTACTGGAGGTTCGAGCTTTGAAACAACCTACGAGAGTCAGAGGAGCCATTCTGAGCAATGGGGATCGCTCATGGACGGTGTGGTGATACGAGATCAAACACCAAGCGCTCCAGAGGCTTTGGGTTTGTCACCTGTTCCACTGTGGAGGAGGTGGACACAGCCATGAACGCAAGGCCACACATGGTGGACGGGAGAGTTGTGGAACCAGAGAGGGCTGTTTCAAAAGAAGATTCTCAAAGACCTGGTGCCCACTTAACTATGAAAAAGACTTTTGTGAGTGGTATAAAGAAGACACAAAAGAACATCACCCGAGACATTATTTTGGACACTATGGAAAAATAGAAGTGATTGAAATCGGTGGCAAAAGGAGAGGCTTTGCTTTTGTAACCTTTGATGACTTCGACTCTGTAGACAAGATTGTCATTCAGAAATACTACCCTGTGAATGGCCACAACTGTGAAGGGAAGCCCTATCTAAGTAAGAGATGGCTAGTGCTTCGCCCAGCCAGAGAGATAGAAGTGGTTCTGGAAACTTTGGAGGTGGTCATGGAGGTGGTTTTGGTGGAAATGACAACTTTGGTCACAGAGGGAAACTTCAGTGGTTGAGGAAGCTTTGGTGGTAGCCGTGGTGGTGGTAGATATGGTGGCAGTGGGGATGGCTATAATGGATTTGGTAAAGATGGAAGCAATTTTAGAGGTGGTGAAAGCCAATGATTTTGACAATTACAACAATCAATCTTCAGATTTTGGGCCTATGAAAGGAGAAACTTTGGAGGCAGAAGCTCTGGCTCTTATATTGATGGAGGCCAATATTTTGCCAAACCACAAAACCAAGGTGACTATGATGGTTCCAGCAGCAGCAGTAGCTATTGGCAGTGGCAGAAGGTTTTAGTTACTGCTAGGAAACAAAGCTTAGCAAGAGAGGAGAGCCAGAGAAGTGATGGGGAAGCTACAAATTACAACAGATTTGTGAACTCAGCCATGCACAGTGGTGGCAGGGCCTACCTGCTACAAAGAAGACATATGTTACACAATACTTAAGAAATGGGCAAAAACCTCCCGGACTGTATTTGTGACTAATTGTATCACAGGTTATTTTAGTTTCTGTTCTGTGGAAAGTGGAAAACATTCCAACTAAGGGTTTTAATGTAGTTTTCTTCTTTTGCACCTATGCTGTTGATTGCTAAATGTAATAGTCTGATTTATGATGCTGAATAAATATGTCTCGGAAGGAAGGAAGGAAGGAAGGAAGGAAGGAAGGAAGGAAGGAAGGAAGGAAGGAAGAAAGGAAGGAAGGAAGGAAGGAAGGAAGGAGGGAAGGAGGGAAGGAAGGAAGGAAGGAAGGAAGGAAGGAAGGAAGGAAGGAAGGAAGGAGGGAAGGAGGGAAGGAGAGAAGGAGGGAGGGAAGGAGGGAGGGAGGGAGGGAGGGAGGGAGCGAAGGAAGGAAGGAGGGAAGGAGGGAAGAAGGGAGGGATGGAGGGATGGAGAGAAGGAAGGAGGGAGGGAAAGAGGGAGAGAGGGAGGGAGGAAGGAAGGAAGGAAGGAAGGAAGGCTTCCTGAGGGAGAAAATGATGAGTTGAAATGTCAATTAACCAGAAGGATTAATCTGATGCTTGCATCTGGTTAACCCAGAAGAAAGCAAAAAATAGGAACCCTTGCCAATGAACTGTATGTTTTTAAAGGGAAATAAAGATAGTGGTGGATTTGGAGTGTGCATACTTTATGAGACTTTGTCGTCTGAGCAGAAGGTTGGAATAGAAAATCATTCAATATGCCATCCAGCTCTCTTTTGCTTGGCTGCCCATAGAATGCTATTTCTGAATTGCCTCTGACCTTAATCCATTGGCCTATTTATCCATTCAACAAATATTTAGTGAATGCTTACTGTGTGCCAGGGACTCTTTAGACAGTTGGGGCAAACAAGTAAACAAACAAACAAATTCTTGCCTTCAAGGAACCTGCATTTCAGCAGAAAGAGACAGGCAATGAATAAATATAATTAAATACATAGTATATCATGTGCTAGAAGTAAAAAAAAAGATATGGAGAGAAAAGATAGCTAAAGAAGATGAGGAGTGGTGACTCTGGGGCAGTGGTAGTGGTACAGGCTATATTGAGAGGTGTCACAAGTCACAGCCTTAGGGCCAGAGCATAGTGTTTGTCCAAGGCCTTGGAGGCATTGCTACTACATATCCCAGTTTCCTCTGAATGAAAGCACATGAGAAAGTTATTTAATTTCTATAGTGTCCCTGATTTCTCACCATCATGAATCTCTTAATTGATTAAATTTCCCTCTTGTCCACAATGGTCAGAAAGCAGAAAGCTAAATTTGTGGTCTCCTCCCAAAATGTGTATGAGTCTCATGGCATTTTTAGTACCTGTTTTCATCTTATTTTCTAAACAAAAAAATGTTCACATTGCCTTTATTTTTATCTTATTCTGTATTCTGGTCAGCTAAAATCTAATTTAGAACTCTTGAGGAATTTATCGATATGCAAAAATAAAGTTACTTTAAAAAAGTTTTCATCTCTTTTTTGACACCAAAATTAGTGAATTCCATTATAGTCAAACTTGTTAAAATAATAAATAGTTACCCCACATGTAACCCAAGGAGGAGTCTATTTGCCTTCCTTTGTGGTCACAGACACTGTGGGCACTTACATGAAATTCACGCAGCCTGTGCCAGCAGGTGGAGCGATCCAGACGAAGCTGAGGTTGGTTGTGGGCAGATGACTCACATGAGAGGCCACCACACTGCACATGAACTGGTTACCAAACTGGTGGTCAGACATGATCCCTGGAGAGACAAAAAAGGAAGTTCGTTATAAAAACAACAAAACCAAGACTTTTTTTAAATCACAGCATAACAATAGTTTCTGGACATTTTTCTTTTGTGTTAAGATTCACCATGCTGTTTGAGCTTCCCCATAAATCATGCAACTTTCTATTTACTATTCTCAGAAGGAAATGAATCATTTACAACATTATTGGTAAGGGGTAATCTAATAAATTTATTGCTATGGTATTGGCTTTGCTTCGATTTTGTTGATGGTTGTTGTCCATCACCAAAGACCATCAGGACCACACCTATAGTATATAGCAAGGTTGGGTTTACTAGAAGTGTTTACAGCAAAAGGAAACAAAATTCCATTGATAACTGGCAGGTAACTCAGAGAGGATGTTAGAAGGGTCTTGTTAAAATATTTGGGCTTATGTTGTTTTTCTAGAGAATAGGATGGTCAAGCTGGCCCCAGAATTTCCAAATTTTAGTACTACAAGTCCCGCATCCTAGGAATACCTGCTCCCCTCACTCCCTGCCCAGCCCTGTTGGGGATGTTACAGAGAAAGGTGGCTTTACGTCTGGATTTGGCGCTAACAGAAAGTAAGAACAATTTTATCCCTGAGTATCTTAATTTTTGTCTAGGAGACATGACGAATTCAGTAGGGCTCAAGCTGTGATTGAAAAAATAAAGCAGCAGCAGCAGTCATGTTAACAAGAAGGGATGTTGGTCGTGTTCTATAGGCAGGCCAGAGTATACGTGTGGTCATCACAGTTTCAGAGTAGTCTTGCTTGGTGCTGATGTGCTGTGAAACCACTTATGTTCAACATGAGAACACCACGGCCCTGCTGTGAGTGCCAGGTCTGCTCCCAGCTGAGCTATCGAGGTGCTTTCTTTCCTTCAGGTTTACCTCAACTATAACATATTAATACATGACTGGATAATAAGAAAATAAACAACTCTGTTTTTAAAAATAATGGGTAGAAGACCTAAATAGACACCTCACCAACAAAGACATGCAGATGGCAAATAAGCTTATGAAAAGATAGATGTTCAACATCTTACGTCATTGGAGAATTACATATTAAAACAATAATGAAATGCCACTACATACTTACTGTGGCCAAAATCCAAAACCACTGACAACATCAAATGCTGGCAAGGGTGTGAAGCAACAGGAAAACATATTCGTTCCAATGAGAAATGCAAAAGGTCTAACCCTTTTGGAAAACAGTTTGATGTTTTCTTACAAAAGTAAATATGCTCTTAACCATATAATCTGCAATTACACTGCTTACTGGTTACTCCAATAAACTGACATTTTAGGTCCACACAAAAACCTGCACGTGGATATCTATAGCAGTTGTATTCATAATTGCCAAAACTTGGAGATCCCCAAAATGTCCTCCAGTGAGCTAATGGATAAACTGTGGTAGATCCAAACAATGAAATATTATTCCGAGCTAAAAGAAAGTGAATTATCACACCATGAGAAGGCAGGGATAAGTAAATGCGTATTATTAAATGAAAGAAGCCAATCGGAAATGGTTACATATTGTATATTCCCAACCATATGATATTCAGGGGAAAGACAAAAGTATGAAGATGGTAAAAAGATCAGTGTTTGCCAGAGTTGGGAGGGAGAGAAGGATGGCTCGGCAGGGCACAGAGGATTTTTAGGGCAGTGAAACGATTCTGATGATGCTACAATGGTGGGAACATGTCATTGTGTATTTGTCAAACTATGTGTTAATATAAGTTCATCTGTTGTAATGAATGTATCACTGTGGTGCAGGACAGCAATAGTATGGATGCTCTATGTGGCATGGGTGGGTGGGGACAAGGGTACATGAGAAATCTCTGTGGTTTTTTTTGTTTGTTTTTTGTTTTTTTTATATATAAATTTTATTGATTTTTTTTACAGAGAGGAAAGGAGAGGGATAGAGAGTTAGAAACATCGATGAGAGAGAAACATCAATCAGCTGCCTCCTGCACACCCCCTACTGGAGATGTGTCTGCAACCAAGGTACATGCCCTTGACTGGAATCGAACCTTGGACCCTTCAGTCCACAGGCCAACGCTCTATCCACTGAGCCAAACTAGTTAGGGCAATCTCTCTTCTTTCTACTCAATTTTGCTGGCTTAACGCTGCTCTAAAAAATAAATTTTATTAATAAAAACATTGCCAGGAGTGGGCAGTTAAATAAAACATTCATTTATTGGATTTTGGAAATGGGCAAATGACTTTCTCTGAGACCCAGTTTTCTTATCTATCAAATGGAATCACCATGTCCCCTGTATCCTGAAGTTACAGTGAGAATCCAAAGGCCCAAACACATACAACAGCTCCTAGGACAGCACACCTGTGTTTGGATAGGTGCCCTTCCTGGCTACCATCATAGCAGTTCCTGCATTCCTTCATCATTGCACTGGCCCATCTTTTCAAGGTGTCATTTTTATATTCCAAGCAACTGTCACAATACGTGACACACCACAGATTGTCAAGAAATGTTTTCTGAATAAACACAAAAATAATATAACTATAAAAAAGATAACAGAATTTGTGACATATGTTACGTTAACTAGTGAAACAAGATCTTCTAGAATAGGAAGTTATTCAAAAGAGTAGTTCAGAGTGGGCAAATAAATAGAAAATAAATCTGTATTTTTGTATACAGCCAATAGTGCTCTTTTTCTCACTGAAGAATTCATTTTTTTTTTACTGTATCTTGAGACAAAATTCTTCAAGCCAGAGAAACCCAAGGTTAGAAAGAATAAGAGACTCCCGGGGAAACTGCCGAGTGCTGAAGGTGACTCGGGCATTGCCGCTCCCCTCTGGTCGGGCATAAACAGCGAGCCAGTGTTGGGAAAATGACACATCTGCAGGAGTCAGCTGCCTAAGGGAAAACACAGGTTCCAGCCCCAGTCGTTGTGGGAAGGGAAATGAATCAAACAGAATAAGGCTGCAGAGTTTCACAGACTTGGTAACCGTATTCACATCCGAATATCTCCTCCTTCTTCAAAACTCCTCTTAGAAAGAGAGTGGATGTCTATGTTACATAGTACTTGACAGGCATGGATAAGGCGGCTATATTGTCATAATTACCATAATTCCCTACCCAGATAAATATGCCACAGCTGCCACAGAACCATAGGCTGCACAGGGGCACCACCTGAAAAGGCTGGGTAAACACTGGTGCCAGAGATTCAGGCTTAATGGGCTTGGAGTAAAGCCTGGGTAATGACAGTTTTACGAGCTTACCAAGCAATTCTAACATGTAGCTGAGAACATGCATTAAAAACGTGTCTTAGTAAAATGCTGTCCAGAATTCAGGGTTCAGGGTAATCTTACTACGACACCAATACACAAGTTGAAAGTATCCAACAGTGTCTTATATAGGACTCTGGTAGTAATACAAAATAGCCTATTTTCTTACCCATTATTCCTAACCCAACCCCAATATGTATTCTGAGGATTTTTTGGATACCTTCAATAATATGAGTGGTAGTGGTCCTTTTTTTCTTTTTTTAAACTAGAGCACTGGCACATTATACTCCTACTACATTTTACTTGGCTTTTTTTTTAGAACATCTAAAGGTTGGCCAGAGTTGCAGCAATTATTAGGAATCTATTTATCTTATCAACTAGCAGGAAAGACAACAGCATTTACAGAATCCTTATTTTGCATCAAAAATTATATTAGGCCCTATGGCGGTACATGGAAGAAATATGGGACATGGTCCCTACCCTGAAATGACTTGAGCTGGGAGGAGGAAAGTGGAACAAATTGACATTCTAAATAAAACAGCTAACTTGGTGGTATTCCTGAAAAATACAAGATAGGAAAGAAAGAGTGATTAACACAGATGATTGTAATAATATTCAAAGCTTGTTGAGCATTTACAACAGCCTGGCATTATTCTGAGCGCTATGTGCATATTAACTTTTTGAAGGCCCTTAACAACCCCAGGAGATAAGAGCTGTTATTTTCTCCATTTTAGCAAATAGAACAGACCAAGTAGGCAGTATAGCCTGAATTCAAACCACAGTGCCTTTGCTATATAGTCAGAAATGGCTTCATTGAGGGGAGAGACTGAAACTGAGTGTTTGGGGAAAGGCTAAAATTTCCCATACTTAAAAAAAAAATTATATTCAGCAGCAGGGTATAATTCAGAAACTGTCACCTCGCTCTGCCACAGACTGCATGACTTTATCAGGATGCCCTCTCTCAGGGACAGTTCTGACATCTGTAAGCTGCTGGTCCACAATCAGGAAGACCCCTTTCAGTGCCACAGCTGAGTGCAATTTAAATGAACAGAGGAAAGACGGGAGGACATCACACAATGAGCGGAGGTGAGCATGTAAAATGAGAACGAGAAAAACGAGAGCAGTCAGGATCGGCTTCTGGTGTCCTATGAAAACAATTTACTGCATCTGCCACACTGATCTTCTCAGTGTTTTTTTGTGGCATGAAAGACATATACCATCTAATTAACATGTAGGGTTTATATTATATATTCAGAAGCCTATTCTTGGGATACCTGAAATTTGAATTTGGTAATGAATTTAAATTTATGATGGTGTTTTCCCTGCTGCAGGCTGGATAACAGGATACATATTGAATTTTTAATATTACTTGGAAGAGAGAAAATGGGATCTATAATAAAAGAATTTGATTATGCCGCATATTTCAGGGAGATACAAACATATAAAATCTATGCTGACAAAAGAAGATTTGACTTTGGGTGGTGGATACACAATGCAATATATAGATGATGTATCATAGAACTGTACACTTGAAACCTATGTAATCTTAACAAACATTGCCACCCTAATAAATTTAATTAAAAAAATAAGGATTTCATTTTTATTGCTGTGGTTATGTGTAAACTGTCACACAGAAATTTTTCACATGGCATTTCTTTACTAAAGAAAGAAGCTATTATAATTGACTATGAAAGAAAGTAAGCACTTCAAGAAGTATGGCTCTCTTGATCAAATTTTCAGCAAAGAAAATAAAGTATATCCTTCAAACTCTGAAGTTTAACTGTCTTGATTTTAGCAAGATTTTAAAGAATCCATGTTATAAATACATTTTCTTTTAAATGTTGTGTACCCACATTTGAGAAGTAGAATATTCACAATCGTGTTATAATTTCTATATCAAGAAATAAGATAGCCCGTTTGCTGTGGCTCCATGGTTGGGTGTTGACCTATGAACCAGGAGGTCATGGTTCTATTCCCAGTCAGGGCATAAGTCCAGGCTTTGGGCTCAATCCCCAGTAGGAGGTGTGCAGGAGGCAGCCAATCAATGATTCTCTCTCATCACTTAGGTTTTTATGTTTCTATCTCTGTCTCCTCCCTTCCTCTTTGAAATCAATAAAAATATTTTTAAAAAAGGAAATAACTCTTTAAAACAATTATTCTTTTGACAAAGTATGGGGTTTTAAATTCATTAAGTCATTTAATTGTTTAAATATGTCACTCAAATATGTATAGGTGTGTGTGTGTGTGTGTGTATGTATGTGTGTGTGTGTGTGTGTGTGTGTGTGTATTTTATATTCATCTTCCTAATCAAAGTTGTGGTTATAAAATAGGAATCTATATCAGAGTTTCTTTTAGCCACCTTATACTTCTGCACGATTAGGCTCACAACATCTTTAACTGTTCTAAAACTTGCTTCCATGATCCCTTTTAAGACAGTGATACACATTTCTGTGCCTTCTGGGACATCATTTTCCCTGACAACTCTTCAGTTATTTTAAGTTTGTGACTAAACCTTGTATGAACTCCATTTTCCCCCAGGAATACTTTCTATGCTTTTAATGTGCATACCTTGGGTCTTCAGAACTGTAACTAGAATTTCTGTGATTCCCAATCTCTAAAATAAAATGTACATATCCTCATAAAATTGTAGTCCATTCAGTTCCAAGAAAAACACGGAAGATTTTATTACTAAAAATAACCAAAGTAGTGGAAAAATTACACATTCATGTTGGGTTTATTCTGTATTATGTGGATTAAAGACATACATTACACATATCTGTTTAGTTTGCAATTTTCCATGGTTAGTGTTAATATAGGTAGAACATGTCCTGGTTTACTTTTTTTGGGTTCAAGAACAAAGATGTCTGTGGATGGGATATCACCAAAGGGCAAATATTACATTAAGACTTTTGTTTGTAGAACATGTAACCTTCTTATATAAAAATTATGAAACCTTAAAATAAATATTATTTGATTACTTCAAAAACTTACAGGAAGTTTGAAAGAATATTTCATCAGAAAGTTTAATAAATATATCAATTTATGTCTCCATATGAAGTATAAAATAAGATACTTTTTTGTTATTGTTAATCTGCATCCAAGGATATTTTTTCCCATGGATTTTTAGAGACTGGAAGGAGGGAAGAAGTGGGGAAGAGAGAGAGAAATATTGATGTGAAATAGATATATTGATTGGTTGCCTCCTGCACACACCCACAGGGGCCAGCATTCAAACCTGCAACTCAGTTACATGCCTTTGACTGGAAATGGAACGTATACTCTGACCACTGTGAAACACTGGCCAGGTCTTAAGACAAACATTTAAAATGATTTCTACTTTCTTTTATTTTTATCAATTGCTTTTTCTTTAAAAGTGATATCTAAAAGCTTTCATCACTCAATTAAACTAGCCTGTTCTGAAAATCTAGTTTGGAAAGTTCGTGTTATGTTATAAGTGAAGAGAGAAAATGAATTATGGCATTTGTTTTTCTCATTGTTTAAATTTTTCATATGATTCAATATAAGTAACTGTTTACTTACAGAATTTGATTTGTCTCTTATTTGCCTTTTTGCTAGGTTAATGTACTCAAGCATTTCAACGAAGCTAAACACACTTTTATCTGCTGAGAACTTCCTGAAAACATCCTTATTGCAGCTTATCTGTGAAGTACAAGCTGATGAAAATGGATATGAAAAAAAAAACTCTCAAGTAGTGCTATAAGATAATGAATAGTTCGTGCACACACTTTCACATATGTACATGGAGTCTAATTTTTAAAGCACTGATTTGAAGGTATTTAGTTTCAGCTTTAAGTCTAGAAGGAAAAAAAATACTAAAACCCTTTTTAAGTCACTCTGGAATTCTATGTCTATGGGATGTTAGAAAACATCTGAGGATCTATGCTATTTCCACACTTATTGGTTATGTAAAAAGAGCTTATTCTAAGTCAGCCAGATTCTTTCCTCACTCACTGCAGTTACTAAGATGAGAATTCTTATTGTTGCTTTCCCTCTCCATTTCTCTCCTATCACTACCATTTAGCAAATGCCTTCTCTGTGTCAAGTGTTTTCCCATATTATTACCTTACTATTATGGGAGAGACAGTACAGGGTAAAGCCTGAGAACATAGACCTCAAAGCAGTACAGATCTTTTGCTCCACTACCAAGAAGTAGTGACTCTTGGGCAGGTTACTCGAATACTTTTTCTTCAACTTCCTTTCTACGAAAATAGAGGTGGTAAATAATAGGGTGGCTATGAAGATTAAAGGAGCATATGACATACAAAGCACTACATCTGTTGGCAATTATTATCATTCCCATTTTAGAGATAAAGGATACTTATCAAGGACCAGTGGGTATAAACAAAGGACAAGAGAGCTAGTGAATAGCACTTCAACACAAGTCCATCTTCTGTCTTACACGGTACACTGGCATCCTCCCGCCCTGTGCCCATAAGGGACAGGACCTTAATTATAAGACAGGCCCCTGTCCTGATCAACAGAAATCCCCTCCAAATACAGTGATGGAGCACAAAGTGAGCAGGCAAGTGTCAGCAGGAAGAGGGCCCCTCCTCTAGGCACAAGGATTGGTTCTCTCCCTCTCCTCCTGTTTCCCCTCCTTCTCTAAACACCTTAATTTCTCATCAGACAGTTACTGAATTCCCTTTGTCCTCTTGGTAGATATATCTCTGAGGTAGATACAGATGGAGTGAGATGTCCTTAGGTCAAAAGTACTCCCTAAAAGGGCAAAGACACACAGTTACACTTAGGCCTGTGTGCCCACTGAGTTCAGCATAGCAGAATCCTTTCCAAAGAGCCATGTACAAAATTCACTGTCTTTAACTGAAGGTCCTGACAAACTGGTTCCTTCCCTCCTACTGCTTCTACTCTCCCTCACCCCTAAAAGCTGGTGGTATAAAATCCCTATACACTGTCTGCCTCCAGCCTTTCTACAGCAAACACAGCATGCTGGGTTCAGAACTATATCCCACCTCACTACTGGGTGCTTTGACTTGTCCTGGTGGTGTGAGTTAGATTCATAGCACAACTTCTAGTTTAGAAGCTGAATTTCACACATACACAGGCTTAAACAAATCCAAAAAGGAGAAGGCTTCGGAGATATAAACCCCAGCCAACATAGGAGGCTGAAAAGAACTTCAGCAAAACTTAATTAAAAAACAAAATTATTTTTCATTACTGAAACTTTATATCCATCGAAAATACCTCTTCATTTCTCTCTCTCTGAGCTGACTGATTATGACCCTTATTCAAAATTTATACGCCATCATGGCCAAACTGATTATAATTGTATGCACACATCTGTAGGTTTCTTCTCCCTAGACCAGGGTCAGCAAACTATGGCCCCAGGGTCAAATCTGGACCATGGCCTGTTTTTGTACAAGCACTGAGCTAAGAATAGTTTCACATTTTGAAAAGTTGTAAAACAAAAAGAAGAACATGCAATAGAGATGTACCCTTATGATCTGAACAGTATAATATATTTATTAGCTGGTGGCAATTTACAGAAAAAGTTTGCTGACCCCTGGCCTAAGGTGTCCTTTATTTCTCTGGCTTGGCTAAACCATTATTCATCACTTAATACACATATGAGAACATAAATGAGCCCCTTCATAAAATTTTCTGTACAATTCCTTCTTATATCTGAGGTCAATGTTAGGAACATCTCTATGCTTCTCAGAATACCCAAAGAGCAAATCATTTCTCTCAAGAAACTTAATCTAGAAAAAAAATAGAAGTAAACAAATTGTGATAAGTGGTATATTAAAAGACCATATTAATCATGGAAATTCTGTATGGTTTTTTTTTGTGGTAAAACATTGCCCCCTAAGTTGCAGGTCAACCGTATATGAATCAAAGACTCTTTAAGGAAGTTGTCCTCCATACAAGGACTCAGCAATCTAAGATACTGCCGTATTGTATCTATGCTATCTCAGTGTGTGGCTTCCATTGCCATCACAGCAAGTGGATAAAGAAACTTATAGGCCCTAGCCAGATGACTCAGTTGATTTGGAGTGTTGCCCCATACACCAAAAGGTTACAGGTTCTATTACCAGTCAGGACACATATCTAGATTGTGGGTTTGATCCTGTGTCAGGGTGCATAAGAGAGGCAACTCATCAATGTTTCTCTCCTTCTCTCTACCCCTCTCTCTAAAAAGCAATAAATCATAAATTCGGTGAGGAATTTTTTAAAAAAGAAAGAAAGCTAGAGGATCTATATACTCTATTCTGTGCTTCAACTGGGAAATAGTACATTTTATTTATCCTCATATCCTGTTAATCAATATTATTCACATGGGTCCCCATAAACTACAAAGAGACCAGAAAGTGTGGAGAAGATACCTATTTCATGAGCAATAAATGCCTTGACCAAAAGGTATGTACAGTTAAGCAAAGCAGAATAGAGTTTGACAAGAGTTAGGATTCTCTAGAAAACTGACTACAAAGTAGCAAAAGAAGTCATGAAGTCATGATAGAGGGTGGTGAAGGTAACTGTGAAACAAAACATAAAGTTCTGCACATCCCATAGGAAAGAACAGAGTCTGTTCAGTACCACGGAGAGCTCCTACACTTTAAATTACTCTAAGATCATATGATGTCAATTGCAATGTCTTTATTTAGCAACAGTTCATTTCATAAACATTTGTTGTGTGCCTATCATAGATTCTGTAGATGAAACAAATTTCATAACACATCACTAACAGTCTAATGGGGAAGGCAAATAACTGTACTGCAATGAGGCTAAGTGATTACAAAAGTTATCTTACCAGGCTACCTAACCCAGAGTTCCTGTGGTAGGAAGAGAGCTCTCCATACTCTGGCTCTTCCCGATTTTTTTTAAGTTGTCTACTTTTCAGATTAGAGTGAAGAAAAAATGCAATAAATAAAACTCCCTACTCAACTAAGAAAAAAAAAAAGAAAGTTAAAAAATAAAAACAGTGGAAATTGAGGCTGAGGGCTACTGAAATTCCAGGCAGTTTCTCTTAAAAGCCCATGCATGGGCTTAAAAGGCCTTTTGAGCTACTGCCCCAGTGCTAGATTTTACTCCCACTGAAATCCAGCACTGGAGCAGAAGCTCCAAAGGCACCAGGGACATATGGGAGGAAATTAGTTGTCAGGCATCAGAATGAGAGCATGAGGGGCAACTTTTTCCTAGAGAGAAGTGGTAGCAGAGGCCATTTTTCCTTTACTAGCAACTCTCCAACCCTGCCCCAACAACAGAGTCAGCGGGCAGGCATCTGCATCTGCATCGACCTGGCAATCACTGTTTGCCCTGCCCTGGTGATTTCCTGAGATACCATTCCACACAAGTTATCCCCCCGCCCCAAGCTATGTCCAGTGGCTTTTTCCATAGTCTTGACTCATGCTTTGGACTTTCTTAAAATCTTTCAAACAAGCAACATCTGGCCTGGGCATGTCCCATACCTCTTATTTAAGTGGCCCCAGGCCTGGCACTAACAACAGCATGCCTTAGCTAACAGCAAGGCCTCTTTTGGGCACCTCCAGACCCAACATAAGTAGTTGCCATCTGCAGGTCACTTTGTAGCTCAGCTGGGTGGCCCTGAGAAGAACATAAGGGTTGGCTGACCTTGGTCTGCACCTCCTGGGAGGCCCCAGAGCCAACACACCTGGTGGACAGCTTCAGACCATGTCCAAGCATCACCGAACCACATACAGGAGTAACACACTCAATGGGCACATACTTGTCAGGGCACATACTTAGGTTGCGTTTTTGATCTCTTATCAGGGAGCATAGGGGAGACAACTGATTGATGTTTCTCTCACATATCCAATATTTTTTCTCTCTCTTCCTCTCTCCCTCTCTCTCTTTCCCCATCTTCTTCCTTTCTCTCTAAAATCAACAAAACGTCCTCAAGTGAGAATTTAAAAAGAATAGTTTTGCTACATTTAGTTGAGAGACTTTCACAGGTCAGGAAGGGAATTCAGAGGTTAAGAGATTTAGTGTGAAAAATCATCTCTGTGGCTTTCTAAGATGAGAGAAGTGTCAGATTCTTAACTTTTCGTCTAGTGGTCAATAAGGAGATACCTATGGTGATGGGAATAAGACGAGAAAGGCTTTGATTTTAGCCCATTGCTGTATTCTTCACAGAAACCATAGGAAACATGCACATGCAGGAGCAGAGCGGAAACCTGAAATTGGCAGTGTGTTTCTAGTTGTCTGCTATGGAATTCTAATCTATTCTGAAGATGCCAGATTTCTGCCAACAAGGGCTAAAGATGCCTTCGGGGCTTAATACAGTGAAAGATTAATGCACAGAGATTGACAATGCAAAGCACATTAAGTATCGTAAAAGAAGTATACATTATTTTGTGAGCCCATAGATAGAGCAAATGCATCTACTTGGGACAGAGAATCATATATTTACAGCAGCATTTAAGACATCTTTTGAAAGAGGTATAAAATTCTCTTGTATATGTGGGGGGGGGGGGTTGCAAAAGGAACAGTATGCTCAAAATGGAAAAGTTCTGAAGGAATTATGGACAAGTGGGTGTTTAGAAAACAATGGTATGCACAGCAGGCACATGGGGAAAGAAGGCTAGAAAGCAACTGAGCCTCGAATAGAAAGCCCTTGAATGCTTCACTCAATAATTCACACTGCCTCAGGCACAATGGGGAGTGACCACTGGAAGTCTGTGTAAGTAGAAGAAAATATTAACATAATGATGGTGTATAAAATGAATGTGATGCCTGGGAGGGAGGGGGGCAATGGGGAGATATGTATAAGAAAATAATAAAAATTTAAAAAATAAAATAAATAAATAAATAAAATGAATGTGTCTAAACCAAAGAGTATCAAGGATGCTGTAAAGTTGCTTCACGAGACCAGGCAAGGCACAAGAAAGGTTGGAATTCTAGAGTTATGAGAAGGGGTTTTTATTTGAATTTATTGCTTCATGCCTCACATTAGTATTCTAAAGATGTCATAACAAAGTATCAGAAAGTGGGTGGCTTAAAACAGCAGGCATGTATTGTTTCACATTTTTGGAGGCTAGAAGTCCAAAATCGGCATGTTGGTTTCTACTGAGGGCTGTGGGGGAGAATCTGTTTCATGCTTCTCTCTGAGCTTCTGGCGGCCCTGGGCATTCCTTAGCTTATAGGTACATTATCCAATCCTCCCTCTTCACAAGGCATTCTACATATCTCTGTCTTCACATGGCTGTCTTCTCATAAGACCACCAGTCATATTAGATTAGGAAACCACCCTGCTATGACCCCCTCTTTGCTTAACTATCTGCAGTAAACCCTATTTCAAAATAAGATCCCTTTTTCGGGTACCAGGATTTAAATCTTCCACATATCTTTTTTAGGAGGTTGGGGAGACACAATTCAACTCATAATGTGCCTCAAGGGAATGAAGAAAAGCAGGAGGAGCTGCGGCCTCATGTGCAGAAGTGTTTGCAATTATGAAATCATCAATGTGGTTCGGTGGCTTTGAAAGGTAGAAAGGGGATACTTTGTTAAGATGCTATCAAATAAAAATAACTCACTTTCTTCATATTGATTGGTTTTACAATTCAAGCTTGCCTAAAATGCAAAATATAATAATATACCACATAAAATAATGGAAGTAGTTAGAAGAGTGAGTAGCAGGAGGGAAAGAGAAAATGTACATTAAAAAAAAACACACAAATATATTGACAAAAACTTCTAAAAATTTTCTAGCTTTCAATTGGAAACTGCATGTAGGAGTCTGCATGACTTTCTGAAATTAATATGTATCTTTAAAAGGAGGTAACCCATATATTTTTTAAATACTGAAAATCACTGACTAATATAAACTCAAAAAGAACATATAAACAGTCACAGTAGAATGATCATTAAATTTGTCTTTAAAGACCTACAAATAGGAAGAAGTCAATGTACCTAATAAAAGTTATTAGTAAAAATTACCCTCATTTATTTGCCAACTCAATTAACCACCCCCCTGCCTGTCCAATATATGTTATCAATAAGAGCCAGGCAGAGTTTAGGCTTACATTACAGGGATGTGGTCCTTTATAAAGATGCCACAAGAAGTGGCATCAAGATCACTTTCCAAAGATGGACTGGCTAGGAAATATCACTAATTGTCATTAAGTGTAGAATATATATATATATATATATATATATATATATATATATATAATGAAATAAGGAGAATTCCATAAAAGACTGTGATTGCATTTCCTAAAAGAGTATAGAATTTCAAAATGGCCAGCCATACTGTCCAGATTTTAGAGAAAGCCAAACTGGCCTCTTTTAAACAGATTTTTTTTCCCTCTGCCTATGCACAGGGGTGTAATTTATCTCACCTGGCTGTATAGGGATTTACAAACACAATTCCAATTACCAGGAACAGGATTTGCACACATGAAGGTCAGCCCAGATTGCTACAAATTCACCTTCTAATTTGCAGTGTTGCCCCCAGACACGGAGAAGGATTCTGCCTGCATATGGTGAGTGTGCGGAAGCTTCGCCCAGTCAGGGCACCAGGTGGGAGGTACTGGAGCTCACAGTCAGGGAGCCTGAGCAGGTGATTTACAGCTGAAGTCTAAGCGCTCCACAGAGAACTGCCAAGCACTGTACTAAACGCCACCAATCAGGCAAATGCAGACGTGGTAAAGAGGCTTGGCATTAACAGCACAAATAAAATATGCTAATCACTTGTTCTACTCCAGGAAAACAAGTCGTCAGGGAAGACAGTGGGGTGAGGGAGCCACATCTTTAAGGCTTTGCTGAGGATTTGTACATTAATCTCTATAACTTCACTGATATTCCTATCCCATTTACAACATGGCAATATTTTATACAACTACCCTCTTTAGCAGTCTCTGGAAATGTTCAATTCCCTTATAGGCTACCAGAAGTTATCTACAGCATTTACAATAAATATATCAGGTCTATTTTTAGATAGTATTCACTTTAGAATGCAATTAAGTTCCCACAGGGCTGGTGGGATGCAGACAAGATTCAAATCCTGCCATTGCCATTAAATACCTTTGAGAACTTAGCCAAGTTAAACTCTCTAGAGCTTCATTTCTTTGCCTATAAAATGAGATTTATAATAATATCTAATTTTTAGAATTGTTGGAAGAATTACATAAGCAAAACTCTTAGAATAATACCTGGCACATAGTGCTCAATAAATGTTAGCTACTGTAATTCAATATACTGTCTCTTCACCTTTGACATAACTGCAGTCTTAATCAATATAATATTTTAAATTAGAGTAATACCAAATACTTTGATGACTTGTAATGGGGAGTAGGGATTAGAAAAATTCAGAAATGAGGTATTTTTCAGGGAGGTATTAAAAGGTTGTTGGGGGGGGGTTGTAGAGTTGTAAATATATAGTTACAAATCTTAAACATTATAAAATATTTAGTATTTATTTATACTTAGCTTATTCACAAGAGATTTCCCTTTCTGACCTGTACTAACACTGTCCTTAGTATTTCCCTTACTATACATCCTTATTTCATGAAATTCCTTTAATATATAAAACAAGGTAGCAATGTTACTCCAACAGCGTTTATTCTTTGTTAGAGCAAATGTTGATGGTGTATGCAAATTTTATTTACTAATTAATTGATCCTCTTATGCACAACTGGCCTGAGAAATGAATACTAGCCCCAAAAGGGGGGAAAAAATCTCCGTATATTTTATCAATCCTAATTAAGATCTGAGCGTAGGCTTGCCTAGAAGTCATTGCAAATAAAAGAATGGAGGT